>CM068824.1:55900526-56210734 GCA_028554795.2 Sinohyriopsis cumingii
GATATAAGACTATTCTAGACACCAGAGAAGGACTGTGAGCTGAAAGTATGTTTGCTTGTTTACACTGAGAGTTTCCATTTAGTTTGAAACATGAATAAGTTGACAGGTTAAGGACCTCCTGGTGAGAGTCAGATTAGAAATTATAAATCGATGAATGAAATGACTAATTTTTTCTTTATCACAAAATAATAAGGAATATCCTTGATTTTTTATTTTTAAAATCAGTGGGGGGTGTGTGGCAAAACAAGTGGGAAAGTGTGTGAATACTATTAGATTTAAACACAGGAGTGAACATTAAGTTGTGATGAAAAACGCAATTACAGTTTGGCCAATAATATAAGTAACAATTACATTGCACATGTTTATGAAGCCAATTTACTAGAAAAACAACAGGATTAATTTCCATGTACCATGAGTCTAAATGTTTTATTGAAAAACACAAGGCGTTTAGAACCACTAGAAAAAGACATCCTGGTACAAAGCTGTGTGTAGAGTAAATTCCAAGTTATTCCAAAAGAGCAACTTGATTTATTGCTTGGAGGCAACAGGCTGCAGAATTGTGAATGAAAAGAGCTACTAAAGAACAGGCTTACAAATAAATAAATAAATAAATAAAACTTTGTGTGCAGATATTTTGAAAAAATTATGCCTTTACTAATTCTTCAAAAGATATCTGTAAATACTGATTTGATTACCAGTTTTTCAATAAATTCTTAGAAATAGACTGTTTTACCTAATTATTTTAACAATATGTTGCAAAGTAAATGTGCAGTACTTTACTCTATACTTTCAAAACATGGGTATAACATTACATTATATATAGTGCAAACAGTTTGTGTCGTGGTAAATATTTTACTTATATTTGTATTCAATAAATGAACATTTATGAGTGCAGTTATATTCACAATTCACTTCTTCCTCTTTTAAACTCACTTTTCTTCCCTTTGTATCTGGAGGGAGAATTAAGTCACTTCTCCCTATTTCTTCTATATCTTAGTTTGTGACCTGGTATGTGAAGACAATTTATATTACAAATTGATACTATGATGATATGACCTACTGTATATTATTACTGACCTGTATGATTTATCTTTTAAGTAGAATAGCTATTTTTACACAATGTAAATATTGCATTTTTTCCAGCTGTGAAATGCAATGATGATTATGCAGTGCTGAAAGTTCTATCAGACATTGGAGCTAGCTTTGACTGTGCCAGCAAGGTATATGATTTATATTGCTTTAAAATCCTATCACGGAACTTTTCTTTATCACAAAATAATAAGGTATTTGACCACATAGGTCATGTTAGCACACAATGATGCATCCTGGATACAAAATAATCAGTACCAAGAAAGATCAAGTAATGGGACATAAAGCATCAGGCATGGGATGCAACAATTTGGTCACTTGTCAACATTTAAAATTTCATGCTCTTCTGATCCCCAATTCTCCTCTGCAAGATTTTATGAAAATTTAAAATAAAAATTGCACAAATAATTCTTAATTTCTATCATTTTTCAAGTACAAAAAGAAATTCAGTTCTGATATATGCATACATGAAGTGTAAAAGTGTTGTTCTAGATTTTGACTTGCAAAATTAGACTGTTTCTCAATCTTTGTCTATTGTAATTAAAATATAGGATCAATACTGAGGTCAGGAGTCTCACATATATACAATACATCTACAGGCATCATAAACTAAAGGAAAAAGTCCCTGTACTATGCATGGTTAATATTTTCCTGAATTCAGACAGATGCATGAGCTTTAGAAATGTTCATGATTAATCTTGGGAGAGGCAAGATTTATTAAGTTGATGAGAAAACCTCCAGTACAAAATCATAATGAATTTTTGAATAATTATAAAACTGATATTGTTAGCAACTTTAAACTGAAATAAAATTATTTAAACTCTACATTACATATGACTTTAAATGCGTGACTATGTTTTAAAATGATTTTAAAATAGATCATGTTTAATTTAAAGCATTTAGTGCTAAGTTGTCAGTCTATTTGTGTATTTCTCAGGTTGCAAGCATAGACAGGGTTTTATTTACATTATATATGAATATGTTCAATATAAGCTAAGTGCAAGTTCAGAATGTTCTATGTACATTGTTATGATGTTATTTGATCTGTAATATAGTATAGAACATCCTGAGGCTTTATTATTCGTTAGACATAAATACATTCAAAATATGCTATGTTACATGTTCTGAATATATTCTGTGCACATTGCTGGATCATGTCATATAATCAAGTGGTCTTGGTTTCTGAAATGTTTGACACATTGTTGCATGTTATAAGTATCTGGATGATTAAGATTCATCCATTTTGGCCTAGTGTTGCTAGTTTATGTTGTATTTTGTGCGCAAAATATTGTATTGAAATGTAAACTCAAATTAGAGTGATCACCAATTAATTAAAATCAAGTCTAGAGGTCTGGTTTATACTGTTGTATAATATGACCAGCACAATTGTGAAATAATGCAACTATCCATAGGCTTTGGGATTGTAACGGACAGTTGTAATGTGTTTGTTTTCCCTTCCTTGGTCCTCCTTCAGTCTTTTCCATGACAGTGTGTGAAGATGAATAAATTTTATTTTAACTCCGATCAAAAAGCCAGTTTTTTTATTGTATAATGTTGTGTACATTGATGATTATCAGTTTCTTGTTACCTATTTTGAGGCTTTATGTTCGAACATGATTTGATGAGTGTGTGTGTGTGATTTAGGTTTTTAACATAGCTTTGACAATTTTTCAGTCATATCACTATGATATCTGCAGTGTGACAGTTTACAGTGATGTCTGGCACTGGGACATCAAGTCACAGACATGTAGCATGATGTCCCATGAATCCACGACCTCCCGCATCCGAGGTGGATGCTCTAACCACTAGGCCACTGGAGTGGTTAGTTTTGATGCAACTTGATATGTAGGCCGACATAGTGAAGTATGGGAAGGACTATATGTCTGAACAAGTAAGCTGAAAGCAAATTGAAGATGCAGTGACAACAGTGTGAGGATGCAAACTTTTAGTTTATCTGATAAAAGTCCAGGTTGTTTATTGTACGATGTTGTGTCTATTGTCCATTATTAGTTGCTTGTTGCCTAGCTAGAGAGTGGTTTAGTAACCAGATAAAGGCTGACATTGTTACTACTAAGGGAGCTGTATTGGTCAGATTTCAGTTGGATTGTATATGTATACATGTACTTGTGTCATTAAGATCTCAAACTTGCCTGAGCATTCGCTACATCCACATGTATACTTATTAACAAGGTGCTCTGGCATCATTTTTGCTTATGCACATGTGTAGGGAGTAATTTATGAAAATATAAATTTCAGTTAGAACTTAAGAAAATCCTGAAACTTGGGGTGCAGTCTTCCCGCATCATCTATGCCAATCCATGCAAGCAGACTTCGTACATTCGCTATGCTGCCAAACATCATGTCAGTCTCATGACCTTTGACAATGAAGGTGAATTGCACAAGGTTAAGAAAAACTATCCAGGAGCAAAGTAAGTTCATTAATTTTAGACTTTACCACTAAAACATTACATTGTTTCAGGTTAGTTTAGTGTATGTGTACATTGTTTCCTATAATTGACACATGTTAAATCCTAGGATATTTTTTGCTGCATGATTTGAATCCCATGTTCACAGTTATCTCAACAGATCTTTCTAGCCATTTAGTATCCAAGGACTTGAGAACATAACGTCTGTGTAGTGGAAATAACGGCAGTTGTCAATTTTAAGATTTCATGAATCAGCAGATAGCACTTCTTTCTACAATAGACTTGTATTAATCATGCTTTACAGGATTTTTTTTGTTGCTGTGTGCTGATATACAATTTGAACCCCATGGCCCAACCATATATCCCAGGTCAAAATGTTTCAAACCCAATAAATCCAGTCCAGATGCACGTCTTCAGTCACAGTGATTCTTGCAACCTGTGGATATATTGTAAATGCAACTTTATGATCCATTCTAATTTCTTTTACTAGGAACTTCAGACAATTTTGGGCAATTATAAAAAGGAACCTTTTGACCTAAAAAAAATGACTTTATTAGTCTAAACACCAGAGCAGCAGATGTGAATGGATGTTTTGACTCTCTGGGGAGCTGAAGCAAATGCACCATAAACATCCTAACCATTATATATGTGCTTTTTTTAATAAATGACCTATTATCTAGCGGTATCTTCCATTTGCTCTTCCTGGAACCAACTGTACTTACAGTTGTTGACATGAATCAAGAATTCATTAGAAATGTTCAATTTAATGTAAAAAAAAACAACTATCATCATGGATGGGCCACAGGCATACTCATTAAAAATTAGAAATAGCTTGAAACAAAATTTCACAGTTAGAATTAAATGAAATTGACTCAGTTTGTAAATTTTCAAGACTGGAGAAACTTTTTTTTTAAAGTCTAGAAAATACAAAAACTGAAAATTTTACCTTGAAAGAATGCAAAACAATATAGCATACCAAAGCAATACAGAAAATAAATCATGATGAACAATATATTTCTGATAAAAAGCAATGGAAAATCTTTTATATGCCAGAGATACACAGTGAAAATGACAAATGAAAATCTTAGAACCAAAGCTGCTCAGTTAGTTAAAGAAATTACAGATAAAGACATGGATCAGAGAGACATACTTGAAACCCATTGATTTCCCTGTTATGCACATGTACCAAAGCCAATGGTTATGAAACTTGGAAATTTTGGGGTCATATTGTCATATGTAAGCAGCAAAAAGAACCTGAACAAAAGACTTTCTGAATAAAATAAGTGAAAGTGTTTTAGTAACATATCACTTTTATCCTAGAGGATCACTGCAATTCCCATATACTGACATTAATTTTTACAGGTAGCAAAACATCCTGATTAGAGTTCTAATCATCAGATGAGCATGACTAATTAATGGGACTGTCACCTGTTCCCCGCTTTTCTTCTCTTATTTCCTATGACATTGAAAACATTTCATTGGAACTTTTCATATTCATCCAAGATTCAGTGACTGGACTTTGGTGGTTGAACTCTTAATTGAAGAAGCAAAACACTACTGTCAAAGTATAAATATCTTAGGGGACATCAACAAAAACCTCATGTTATGCCCTCAATATCTCAAACCAGTGGACTTGAATGAAAACTTCATGTTATGCCCTCAATACATGTATATCAAACTAGTTTCAGAATTTTGAAACTTGATAATTATGTGGATGTATCTCAGAAGGAGTATTTCAATCATACAAAAGCAAGGTAGTTGTGACCTACCATATTTCATGTTATTTTTTGTACACGAAAAAATAATTATTAACTTTAGTGTACGAAAAATTATTCGTAAAATAAATAATTATCATTTTGTGGTAATGACCATGTACAAAAAATAAAGGGATCATACCCGGACAAGG
This sequence comes from Sinohyriopsis cumingii, assembly GCA_028554795.2. Classification (NCBI taxonomy): domain Eukaryota; kingdom Metazoa; phylum Mollusca; class Bivalvia; order Unionida; family Unionidae; genus Sinohyriopsis; species Sinohyriopsis cumingii. Next base: position 55,905,948 of record CM068824.1, read on the forward strand.
CCTGCAGAACACATTACACTCGGCAACCTAAAGTACAAAACTTATGTACAAATCTGGTCTCATTCTGCTCTCAAGTCAACAATCTGGTTGTTGTTATGAGAGAGAGAGAATACTCTTTATTGTTCAGTTACCTGTCAGTTGCTATTCCTTATGTATTAACACTACAAGGGCACAACTATATTATATTGGCAATTAAAACCTGAATAAATAAATCGTTTTGGTTGTAATTATGAGATTATTGTCACTGTGCCACATGGCTATACAGACGTAATATATTTACATGCTAATTAAATATGCTTGACCTTTACCTTGGTCTTTTCCAGTAAATACAATAATTTGGTAAATGGAATTTTCTATTGTTGACTTTTAGCTGATAATGAAATTTAGTTTTTGATATTTTCTGTTTTCCTAATGTTGAGACAATTCACAACAGACCTTTAGCCATGCCTTTAATCCTTTAATTCCCTATTTGTGCTCTTCTTCTTTGTTAATCTCAGGGTTTAATTTTACATCTTTTCCAAGTCATGGTTAATTTAAAATAACTACTTTCAATTTTAAATGTAAGTTGGTATGCAGTGCATTTATCAGTGACAGCTCAGGACCGAGTCTCTCTGTCTCTCTCTCTCTGTGCAACTCTTGAGTGCATGGAATCATAAATTGTAAATCACACTTGCTTTATTGACATGATGTCCATTCCACAGTGATGGTCATATGTAATGACTCATATCTCCTCTCTCCAATTTAAGCCCAAACAGCAAAAATAAATCAACTTTAAATTTTACAGATTTAGGTTTACCAGTAGATATCATACTGGTGAAAAGAATATAACAGCACAGTGATGAAAAGGGGTTGCTATTGGGACATCATGATATAAAGGGATAATTATTGGGACAGCATAATAGAAGGGGATCATCACTGGGACATCATGACAGAAAGTGATCCTTACTGGGACATCATGATAGAAAGGGATCATTACTGGAATATCATGATAGAAATGGAGCATTACTGGGACATCATGATAGTAAGGGATCATTCCTGGGACATCATGATAGAAAAGGATCATTATTGGGACATCATACCTTTTTAATATATTACAGATTAGCCTTTGACTTTGCCAGATGCTACAGAACTTCAATTATATTATTTGCAAATTTGTTCCAGACTTGTGTTCAGGATGCTTCCATCCAGAGCCTTTAAGGTTGAGTGTGACCTAGGCACTAAGTTTGGCTGTGACCCATCCAAAGCACATCAACTCCTTGAGGCTGCTCGAAACCTGGGACTTGATGTTGTAGGAGTCAGGTCAGTAAAATTTGTCCCATAGTTAAGTTTGTAGATTTAAATTGATTACAACCTCAGGAATGTTTGTTTAGAATGCTGACAGTGAGGTCTTGAGAACTAAACTTATATCTATATGGTTTAACAGAACATCAATACAATCATGGCTATATAAAGTCGAGTATGTTCAACTTATGATCTCTCAAAAGTTATACAAAACAAAGATAAAGGCAAAAAAGGGTAAAATGCATGAAATATGTATCCTGCACTCTTTTAATGTGTCCTAAACTTCTTAACAAAAACACCATCATGTGATGCATCCCAGGGAAAAATTGTGGCCTCCTTTGTGGCCTCTTTCAATATTCATGAGTGTGCACTGGGCCAATTCTACATCCCCAAGATGCAGGTTGGTGGGTGAGAATTAAGAAGGAAAATAATTGAACAACATGCATATTGCCTGCTCCAATAAAAGATTATAATAATATGGAAAAACCATCTGGTACCTCTCAAATATAAATGTTTCCATTATGGGTTTAAAGGGAGGATCCAAATTTGTATTATGTGACTTTATGCCATTACAATATTGGTGTTGCTCAGTATTCTGAACTTCCATCACTGTGAAACAATATTTTGTAAATTGGGTACTTTTAGACGATTCATTTGTTTCTATACATTGCTCCTGTTCCAATATTACTTTCTTGAATAAGCTTGTTTATTATGTGGAGGCAGTAATTCATGTGCTGATATTTATTTTCCTCCATTATTTATATCAGCTTAAGAGTATTTTCAACTAATGCCATCAAGTCTTGAAAATAATTTTTATTGAATATTTTCTTCCTCTGATTCATACCAGCTAAAGATCATACTTGTTGTACCTTTTTCTGGATCACGAATCGCATTCACTAATACTTTTTAAGTTTTTGTCAAAATGTGATGTAAACTACATACAGAAATGATTATACAGACATAAACACACAGATGGATCGATTAAAATAAGTAATAATAAATTAGACAAAAGCTACATTAATAAATTGATTATAAAATGTTATGCTCATTACACTGCCAAATGTCACATTTTTAAATGGAGCAAAGATGGAAAAGTTTTAGTTTATTCAACATATTTTTCTGATATTGCTTGAATTTTGAATAAATAAATAAATATAAAAAATGAATAAAATAAAAAAATACAAAATAAAAAATAAATAAATAAATAAAAGATAAATAAAAAAAAATATTCTCACTTTCACCATGACCATATGTTTTAACCTTTTCAATACAATGATGTTGATTACTACCTAGCCAGGCGTTTAATAAAACAAAAGTAAAAAGGAGTAAAAAAAAATACAGATAAAGAACTGCAGGTGATGAAAACAATATGAACTCTTTTCTCATATCAAATTCAAAAATTAGTACACATAAAAATCTTGTTTTACATGTCCTAAAAGACGACAGACAAAAATGTTATATCTTCCCCAGAATTAAAAATGACAAATTTGTAAAATAAAAGATATATTTCCAAGTTTGTTGCTATATTTTAATAGGTGGATTTTTTTCATTGTAATGAAAAGAAGAAAAGCAGTTAGAATACCAGTACCCAAAAATATGTTTTACCTAGTTTATGATGATGCATCAAAGAGTTCAATCTGAAGCCATCGTGTGCTTCAACTAGGTTGATGACTTTGACATCATGTTCTTATTTTCTGACAAACAATGTGACAAATGTCAAAATTCATTTGAATTTAAATTTAAGAATTTTCTTTTAAATGAATTCCCAATTTTAATTTAAATTAGAAAGACAGTTGGATTATTGCTGCATTTTCTTGCACAGTGACTTTTCAGAAATATGGAAATTTTCGCATTTGTTTACTTAAATCTTATTTAACTATTTATTCTATTTTTTATAGCACATATTTGTTGCTTCTGCCGAAATGAAGTTTATTCATAATAATCAATGAACACAAAAGTGCTTGCAGTGTAACCAGTTAGTTTTTAAAAAAAAATTTTTACAGTGCAGGCACATAGTTAAAAAATCAGTACCTCTAACTTGTATCTTAAAGGGGCTCTACTTTGCTTTCATTTTATCTGTCTGATATGAAATGTCAACAAATTTTGAAATTAAGCTTATTTTCAATCTAATAAAGCTGGAAATCACCTCTTAAATTGGGCAAACTTTGAAGTACATTGGGCTTTTCCCATCTAAAAATAGAGCTTGACCATGCACTAGCATCAAAACAGTAATCTAAAGGATAAACAGGGTGAGAGTTGATGTTGATGCATTCACGATGATTTATATGATAATAAAAGACTACATACAGCTGTTGCCTAGGAGATAATCAATACATAGTAATATACATAGTAATATAATCTCCTTGAAGTAAAGCAGTTTTAATCAGCAGTTTAAGAGCAGTGATTATAGCAAGTAATTTTTATTGTGCAACGGGATCATGGGGGTCACATCAAAGTGTCACCTGTTGAAAGTTTATGCTATAACATTCTCTGTCATAAAATAATATAAGAATGATCAATCTATGTATTTATTTATATGGTACACAGACAGACACAAACCCATAACAAATTCTCACTCAGTCCAAATATAATGTTAATAAGTGGAGCTCTAAAGGAGATTTATCATAAATAGGAAAGACACAGCCATCGATACGGACAATGTAAATCCCATCTACTGCCATCTTAATGGCCTTTATATTATGAACAGAAGTATTTTGAACAGGTTGTAGCTCTTGATTCCTTTTCAGAAAATAAAGAGAATTATCAAGGGGTAAATGACACATACTTTAATAGAACCAAGTATAGCTCATTAGCTTCGATTGAAATACGTTTGTGGATAAAATTATGAAAGTCGCTAAAAGTCAGTACAATGTTCGATAATACATTTAATGTATTTTTCTTTTTTTTCTTTTGTATTTTTAAAACAAAATAATGATCATTTAGAAGTCATCATTGCAGACATAAAAAATCCAACAACACCAGGAAGCAAGTAAATAACTGACAGTCGTGTGACAATCTTAATCTCTCATACACAAACATCCATTTAAACATACATGGTACCAAGGGAAGGCACTTTTTAAAATATATATGCCTAAGTACTCAGATTACACAATTTATATAAAAACAATAAAAATTCTAAATTGCATATATGGTGACAACTCCACATTATAAGTGCCTTCCTTGGGTCCCAAGTATATTTTACTGGAACAGCTTTAAATGGTTAGTTATAAGTGATTATTTCAATTTATTACTCACTTTGCACTTTATCTGTGTCAAGTCCACCTTGACAGTAATCCAAGTTTCCTTGGACCCTTTCCACCATTTTTGATAATTGGACTCTTATGTTGGGGTGTCACATTTACACCCCAACATAAATATCCATATTCCTAATAGGGATTATAGAAGGGTCAGAGGAAACTCGGATTAGCCTTGGCTGAAGCTCAGCATTGTGGCTACTTGGGTGACTATGTGCATGCATGTCAAGGAAGCAGGGTTACTTATCTAAGGCAAGAGACAAAAGGACATAGTGAGCAAAAGTAATTGATTACTGCTTACAATACAAGGAATTCATGTGTTTAAGCTATGTTTCAGTTTCCATGTAGGCAGTGGTTGTCTGGAGGCCAGAGCATTTGCGGTAGCCATCCAGCAAGCCCGTCAGGTGTTTGACACAGGACTGGATCTTGGTTTCAATATGAACCTTCTAGACATTGGAGGGGGATTCCCAGGCTTTGTGTCACCCCTGGTCTCATTTGATGAGGTAGGACACCTGAGAGAGAGAGAGAGAGAGAGAGAGTGTGAGAGAGAGAGAGAGAACTCTAAAAGAAAAGAAAATTTTTTGTCCTACATTTCTGAGCAGCTAGCAAGAATAAGTGATGTAAAGCCCATCACATGGTCAGTGGCAGCAACAAGTTTGTACCAGATTATCTGATGTAACTAAAGCAGGACTGAGTATTTTCTGAAATGTTTTATGTCATTAGATAAACCATAAAAAAATAGTTTACAGAAATTAGAAAAAATTGTTAAAAAGAATTTTTAATTTATAAACCTGAAAAATAACAAAGTTCAAATCAGCCCTTTTTGGCCACCAAATTAGGGAGAAATTAGTCTCTGTAGGATTATTTGTTATCTCACTGCCATATCCAGTAGTATGTGTTATCTCACTGCCATATCCAGTATTTGTCTGCTGCAGCATATGTACACATAAAACAGTGAAAAGTGTGAAATTAACATTTAATTGTGTGTGTTGAAATGAGAAACTCAAAAAACTCCTTCCACACCTTTGAAGACCTCTAAAACAAGTAGCACAGTTAAGAATATTATGTTTCTGCAAGCAAAACTTACATTCAGATGTTGATTTCAATTGCTATGGGAGGCTTATTCTTTTCTTTAGTAGCTGATTGCATTCTGTGGCACACTTTAGCAAAAATCATAATCTGTCATAATATTGGAGTGAACAACAATAGCAACAACAAAAACAAGCAGACAACTATGCTATTTTCTAGTTAAATTGATCTGAAAAAAAATGAATGGTGGTAAGAAATAAAAATCCCTGTGTATATTTTCATTACTTTGATCATTGTAAGATGCATTTAGTATTAGGGATGGATGGGTAGGGGGAATTTAGCTGGGTACCCAGCTGTATTGGTTTTTGCCAGGTAGGGCAAAACCCTGCTGTGTTCACTTGGCTGTTTAAAGTGCCCATCCATTGCTATTATGCATATCTACCCTTATATAAATTCCATTATATTTTGGAACTCAGGCATTGACTGATTGATTGAATGGGACTTTTTATGGCACACCAGAACTGTAAAGCTATACAGCACCACCCAAAATAGAAGTCAGGCAGGCAAACAGAATCAGAATATGAAAGTGTGTTATAATCCCAGTATAAATGCAATATTCATTAGCATCATTGTTCATTGGTTTTCAATTTAATTAATTATTTTACTAAATAACTTTAAATTGTTGTATGTAGCCTTAAGCTAAGTCTGTACTGCAGGCTACTGGCACAGTATAACACTTGTCAATAAATAAAATTCAGTTTTCAGAGATATACCTATTGTAGAAAGGGATTATATTATACAATGTATGTTTACTTTTAATGTAACTGGATGTTTAAAATCTCTTAATAAAAAACAACAGCAGCAAAAAAATAATGGATAATTGCAGTTTTGTGACAAATTTATTGTTCCTCAATGGAACCTCACCCAGCCACAAGTTGTCTGTATAATTTGTATTGTTAAACAGTTACGTAGGCATTCACCCTAATGCCAGGGTAAGACTGTTTACCATTTAGTCACAGTTAAAAGTAAGAAGGAGCCTTTCTTCAACCTTTATTAATATTTTCATAATTATTATTGTTATTGTTGTTGTTATTATTACAGTATTGTTGTTATTATTTTATTATTATTGCAATTATTTTATTATTATTATTATTATTATTATAATTATTATTATTACTTTATTATTATTATTATTATTATTATTATTATTATTCCCATTTAGTAGTTCAATATTGTAATACCGCAGCAGCATTGTTAGTAACATAGTTATGGCAACATTGCTATATCACAGTGTGGTTAAATGATTTAGTGAACTTGGTGAAATGTTGCTTTAACATTGTTGTTTATCATCATGATATAACATTCATACAGCCTTCTGAAAATGTTCAAAAAAACTATTAAAAACAGTGACCAGTGAAAGCAACATTGTGTGTTTGTAACACATGTGCCCCATTACTGTCATACTGCATTAAATCTATAATTATGCATTATAAAACAACCCACACAAATCTTATTCTTAAGGGTTACAAAACAAATGTAAGCTTCAGAAAATATTATCATAGCTTGTAAAACCATGTCATATCTTATACAAATGTACTACAGCATACCTTTTAAGATGAACTGGGCTACTTCAAATGGTTTGTGCATTATTGAAAAACAATCTTCAGAAAATATTAACTTTCAAAAGTTACAAATCAGTATTCAGTTAGATTATTTTGTGGGACACAAGCCCTAAAAAGCTCCATGTGGAGTCATCTTCCATGTTTGAATCTTTTTGTTGCAATTTTTGCAACATATTCAATATTATTCATATGTCTGAGTAATACTTGACCAATTTTGGGGATTTTTAAAAGGTTAGAAGTATAGAGAGGATGTGAACTGCTGTTTATAGTCATGATATTGTGTTTTTAAAGAAGGCACATAATTTTATACTCTTTTAGAGGTTTTAGGCCTTTCATTGATCAAGTTAGATTATGCAAAGGCAGTTTAAATTAAATCTGATTTTTTTATATAATAAAATTTATATTTATTTACAGCATTTTGGGATTGAAATTTGTTTCAGAATTCAGAGTTAGGGGGGTTTGATTTAATGGGGGAAAAATGATGATAGTAAAGAATGAAAAAATTGAGACTAAAAATCAGATTGGGTTGTAAACTTGAATGTACAGTCATTTTAAAATTTCTTTTCCGTGAAAGATTTTTGCAAACTTAGTTTACAAAAATTATTTGTTATGGTACTATGTCTTCAGCATCCAGTGTTTTGTCATTCTTAGGCAGTGAGATTTATTTATTAAGCTTGTATCTTTTAGAAACTAAGACTGGTCATTTGGCCTAGTCTTCTATGTGTGAAAGTGTAACTTACTCCAAAACAATATGACCCATACAAGTATCTAAGCACTATCACACAATTAACAATGTTGACATTTGACATCCTATTGAAAGATTATAGCAGGAAACAAATATATTTATTTGGATGGTTGGATGGTTTATAAATGCAGCTTAAACACTTGATTCTGGCCATATGGTGCCCATGAAATGGGAGTTAAGTGCCTTTCTGAAGGACACTCTGAAGCAGCAGACCCTGAGGGAGGCCTGTACAGGTATCAAAACCAGTAGATTACCAAATGACCTACTGACCTTAATTTGCATAACATTTGCTAATGATGTTATTTTATTTGATGGTGACTACTATTATGCTGTATTAGTAATTACAAAGTTGTTTACATGGGTTAATGTGACAGCCCTGCAGCCTATTAAAAAGTCCTTTTAAGCATGTCAAACATGAAATCATGTAACTTACACATGTAAATTTGACAGCCCTGCAGTCCTTTTAAGCATGTCAAACATGAAATCATCACTTACACATGTAAATGTGACAGTCCTGCAGCCAGTTAAAAGTCCTTTTAAGCATGATGCCCAACCTGAAATCACGTAACACATCTAAATGTGACAGCCCTGCAGCCAATTAAATCGTCCTTTTAAGCATGTCAAACATGAAATCATGTCACTTACACATGTAAATGTGACAGCCCTGCATCCAATTTTAAAGTCAGTTTAAGCATGTCCAACCTGAAATCATGTCACACATCTAAATGTGACAGCCCTGCAGCCAATTAAAGTCTTTTGAAGCATGTCACACATGAAACAAAATTTGCCTACACATGTAAATGTGACAGCCATTCAGTCACAGTCATCTGTGACAACTGTGCATTGAAAATTTATATCTGGTATAATACTGCAATAATGATCTATATTTTATTTAGATCAAAAGGTTTTGAGATTTTTGTAAAACCCCAATCTGTGTTGAAGGCAGACATTTTACACTTTGCTATGAAATTCACTTATGTTGGCCATGTAATTTCTGCAAACCTGTATAATGAAAAGGACATTTTGAATTAGAGCTGATCACTCTGTGTATGTGCTAACATGTTAATAAAGAAACTTGACACCCATGGCTACTCTATTCATAAAAAATGGACTCTGCAAACTTGTATTGCTCCAAGCCATAGTATAATTTTAACAAGTCATTATGTACGTAAAATAGCTCTCTACTATAGTAGTATTTATAGATTGTGTTTTAAATATCAAAGCAGAGAGTGCATGTCATTTAATTTGTGAAAAGATCATATCCCATCCTTTTCTTGAAATTATGATTAAATAAGTATGTGAATTTAGATCACAAATGTTGTTTTTGTGTAATTCAGCACGGTATTTCAAGATGACAAGTAGACGACTATGAAGCAGACATGCTGCCATGTTGTGCAATCATGTGATTCTAACAAAAGATACTGAGAGTCACGCAACTTTTAAAATCCAAAAAATGGCAGGCATTTTGATCATGTTACCTGTTGTTTCTGTGCCTTGTTTTATCTAATGCATGAATTTTGTTGAGTCCATATTATTGGGAAACTCAGACATAGCAGTCATTTTTTCAATAAGCGTCATCATCATCAAGAGTTTTTTTCAGATTTAGTTACGTTTTTCAGCAGTACTTTGATCCAAGCCCAACATGCATCGGGCCTTGGCCTTCTCAATTCTATTAAATATATAATTTATCTAATGGAATCAAATTTCGTATTGTGTTCCCATCATCTCAACTGATCTGTATGAAGGTCAACCTGGTCTGTATTGGCTACTGGGTTTCTCTATAACCATTGCCTGGAAGAAAAAGTATTTTCATTTTTGATATCATAACATTTATCCATAAGTTATATACCAAAAACTGATAGAATCCTGGTAACAAACAACATCAATTAATTTTAAAGGAAATACATAAGTTAGATTCCAAGTTAAAAAACTGAGAAAACAATCATTTTACAACAATGAAACAAAGTTGTTTTCTTTTTACAGTAATCTCATTTCATGAAAGAAAACATGCTCCTCTAGCAGCTGATCATACTTTCATCGATTCTACTTTAATAGGAAGAGTATCAATGGGGAGTAATCTTGCAGGAATAACTTTCTAAGGAATTATTTTATTAAAATATTATTGGGGGAGGGGCTTAATAGTCTTTTTTTGTCTGCTAGAACCTACTCACATTTCTGGCAGCATCTTAGTGATGGTTTCAGTTTACAATCAGCACATGAGAGTAGGGGCTGCAAAATGGGCTGTTTTTTGTTTGTGGTGGTGGTTTTGGATTAATAGGTGGAGGGGGTCTGACTACTGTGTCAGAAGTGAAAAGGTTAGATTTTTGTCATGTCTTCCATCTGTAATGTTTTAAACAAACTACGTTCAAGCAAGTTGCATAGATGTGCCTTTGGAGTATATTTGTGCAAGAAAAGAGATGCAAAACAACAAGAACAAAATGTCATGACTTGCCTATTGACATTATGGATGTGCTACTGTATATCTGTGTTGACTTGGACATACAAAATATTGCCTTCATGCTTTTTGTTTCATCTTTGTAAGCACTGAGAGAGTTATTAATCACTTTTCTGTGATATGAGTGTCAATGTTAACATTTGTGATAAAGGTATCACTCTATTGTTATCAAGCACTTCTGATAAAAGGACAAGAATAAGGTAAAACTGCTGGTATTTGCAACAAAAGCACAGTGGAGAGAATATTGGCATACATGTATACTACATTCATGTACTTTGAACACACTTTCTTTATGTTTGTTGTAAGGACATGATGTGCTGTCTAAAGCAAACAGCTGATCAAAATTTCTGCATCCATGTGCTCAAGAAAAGAACTCAGTCCAAAGTACACTAACTTTACCAGTTATTAAAATAAGGAAAATGAATTCTGGTTGAATAGACCATCTAACTTTATGAAAGTACAATAAAGAAATTATACAATATCCTGCACGTAAAAATATTATCGACTAGATTTTGTCTCATTTAAAGTTACCTCTAAAGTCAAGAAAGTTAATCAAGTGGAAAATTCTTTTTGAAAATACTGAAATCAAACTCTGTGAAGAGTACAAAACTGTAGAGTTACTAAGCACCAAATCATTTACAAGTTTGTGGTGAGGTAGGTATATCATAGAAAAGACTTGAGTGAGATACTGGGTTCCTTGGAATACTTGGGTTGATTCAGCTGTCTGATTAAATGGGAAGGTTTTTGCGCTTGTGAAAATTTAGTTTTAATCATAGTAAATTTGGACAAGAATAGATCATGAAAGACACATCTATACAAATTGCTTGATATGTTTAGCCCAGAATGCTGTATTATTGCAGTACTTAATGTTGTTATCGATACATATTAAAACCATTTATACAGCATCCATGATGTTAAATCATTGGAATGTACCAAGCTTGGTTGAAATACCTTGAATACTTTGGAAACAGAAATGTTAAACAACAAACAGTTGGACAGGCATAATGATAGACATATATGTACTCCTAAATTATATACCAACAGTATGAAAATTAAATCCTAGCTGAATTTCCTTCCAGATTGCAGAGATTGTGAATGAGGCCCTGGAACTTCATTTTCCATCTGATGAAGGGGTCAGAATAATCGGTGAACCAGGACGCTATGTGGTGACTTCAGCCTTCACTTTGGTTGCTAATATTATTGCCAAACGTGTGGTTGTCAAGGATCACTGTGGAGAAAGTAAGAATATCTGTCACAAGTCTCCAAAAGTGCACAAAGTTTTATTCTTTGCTTTATTAATCATGTCAAATATAGCAATATTTTGGAATAGTTGTAGAGTTGCCAAGTGCTTATTGGTTTGGACATGTGTTGGGTCAATTCCTAACATCTGAGTATGAATCAGCTGCCTAGATGTGTTCCTGGCCAAAGCATTTCTCTGCATTTGCTTTGACACTACCAAACAAAGTGTTATTTTACCATAAAACAACTACACCAAAACATGCTTTCTAAGGTATACTTTTTAAGATGACACAAAGTTTAATTAAAACTTCTTATAAGGTTTATACAATGTCATATATAATTTATTAGATATATTATAGCATTTATGACATATGATATAAAAGTATGAGATATCCAAATTAACTGTTTATGAGCCACCTTATCTATTTTAACAAATATGTTATGAATGTACGAGATATATTTTATATAAGCTATCTCATACATTTTTGTGTGATATCTCATAGTCTTGTAAAAGCTCTCATACATTTTTGTGTGATATCTCATAATCTTGTAAAAGTTATCTCATACATTTTCGTGTGATATCTCATAATCTTGTAAAAGCTATCTTATACACTTCAGAATATATTTTATATATTGTCCAAACTATCTTTTAATCTTTTTATCAGATATCATACTCAAATGAATCTTGCAGGAATTGTATTAGATATATTACAAAATATAAAACATGTCTAATAAAGTTTATGAGATATCAAGTTTTGTTGGATATCTTATCAAATCAACAAGATATTATATAACTTCCTAAGATATATTTATTAAAATTGGATGACAAATATCTTTGGAAAGCATGTAAGATAATTTACAATGCATAATTGTATATGATATCGTAATAAGTTTCTCACATGCCAAATTAATATTCATTCCATGCACTACATAACTCAATGCTATAAATGATAATTAAGTTTTTTCAAACATAGGCTTTTGCTAGATATTTTATATCATATGTATGACATTTTTGAGTTAGAACCATCTTTGTTTATAATATACATTTGAAATTGTATATATTTTACTATTTGTTTGATATTTTATGCATATGTACGGTATCTTTATAAAGTTTTGAAAACACCTTACATATATCTATTTTAATGTAATGTAATGGAACACGTAATGTTAAGGTTTGCCAGAGGAAATGTATATAATCTACTTCAAGAATAATCACAACCCTTCAAATCAGAAGCTATCTTAAGAGCCAGGTCATCTCAAAGTATATTTATAACAAAAAGGGGTACAATCATTCAAGAAAATCAAGACTTTTACAGATATATTTTGACTTCTGTAGAAAAGTTTTAAATGGAATTCATAGAATCTTGAGAAGTCAGTAAATTTCAGGAATGTCATGAAAAGACTTTAAATTTTATTTTTAATTTGAAATGTTATGTATATCTATATTTTGTGTTGAACTGTTGTCCATGATTGTAGTTTGTAATGGTCACTTGTAAACAACATATTACATAACTTTTATTCATGATTGACTGCTCCAGTGGCTTAAGTGGTTACAGTTTCCACCTTGAATGTGGGAGGTAGTGGGTTGGAACCCCGGCCAAGTCATACCAAAGACTTTTAAAAATGGTACTAGCATCTGCCTCACTTGGCACTCCGCATCAAGTGGTTAGTGTTAGAACTTGTCAGCCTGGTGCCAGGATAATGTGTCATGGTGGGACATAATGCTAGAGATCACTATAAACTGCCACACTGCAGACATCTTGGCGATGTGACTAAAATTGTTAAAGCTACATGGCCTTTTGACTTTAGAAGGTTCTAATAGGTGTATCTGCTTTTGGCATTGCTTATATTTTATAAATATATGTAGGTTGTTTACTGATGTTTGGTTCTGTGTGAATGTGATTGGAAAATGGCCCACATTCAAGTTTTGTTATCGTGTCATAGGATTTTATACAAAGGTTGTTTACATCAGAACTATTCATTCCTATTTTAATATCTGTTTAGTGCAATTAGTCTTTTAGTAATGTGTTCAGTTGTAATTTGAGAAGACTTATATATTTAAATTATTTATTGGAATTACAAAGTGCTTAGTGACTTTTGGACTAAAAACATTATTTTGGGATTATTGTGAATTTATTCAATGACATTTTAGATTATATCATGTTAATACATCAAGATTGTTGGCACATCAACAAATTTATGACTATTGGCACATCAGCAAATTCAAGATCGGAATTCATTTGGAACACCACTGGAATTCATTTGGAAGATACTATACTTTCTGACTTGTGATTGAACTTTTAGGACTATTTGGAATTTATTCAAAATACTGTAAGTTCCTCTTAAATTTTCACTTTGTATTCTTGGGAAATAAAGTATTTGTTGAATTAAACCTTTTAGATTTTTCTTTTTTTCTTTTACTTAGTTTAAGGCCATAGAGTCATACCATTCCAATGGCCTAAGTGGTTAGAGCATCCACCTCTGATGGGGTAGGTCATGGGTTCAAATCCCAGCCCTGTCATACCAAAGTCTTATAAAAATGGTACTAGCAGCTGCCTTGCAAGTACTTAGAATTAAGAGGTTAGTGTTAGGAGTTTTCTGCCTGGTGTCAGGATAATGTGACTGGGTGGAACATAATGCTACATGTCTGCAGCATGATGCCTATTAGTACTGGATGTCACTATAAACTGCCACACTGCAGACATCATAGTAATATGACTAAAATTGTTAAAGCTACATTATAAATATTAAAAAAACACACTACACATGATAGAGTCATAACAGAAGATTTCTTGAATTTTGTTAGATGGCCTTGAAAAGTCTGAATTGTGATCACCAGTTCATTTATAAATGTTACAAATAAATTTTTGATTATTTTGTAATTCTTTGAAAGTGAGAAACACTTTTCAGAAAGTTAAAAACACTAGAGGTGAATGTGCTTTAGAAGAGCTAAATATTGCCACTATCAGAAGACTGAACAAATTGTAGCCAATTGAACTGAAGTATGATCTTTATATATCATTTTTCTGATTTCAAAGATTGCATTTTATGAATACACCAGTCTTAAAAATCCTGGTAAAGTCCATAAAATGAGCCATTTTTGTCATCACTTTTGAAAATGTTTTCATTGCACTTCCAAAATTTGACTTTGACAATTGTACAATATCTTAGGTATTTTGTAGTTACGCAGTACTGGGTGCATGTTTCAGAGTCTATATGCTCAGTCTCACAATATGGGGTTTTTGTTGGTGCAAAATGCAGTCACTAGCAATCACTAGCAACATGCATGTTGGCAAAATCAATATTTTTTCAGCAGTAGAAACTAAATGTATTCCTTTCATTTAATTGGGGGTGGGGGCACAGTGGCAAAGGCCATGCAACATAAGTGATGTATTATTTACATTGACAGGCTATATAAATGTATTCGGAATGCTCTTGAATGATGAGAAGGCTTAGGCACATTTTAAAAACATGACTGATCACAGACAGTTGACTCCATGACACTGGGTACATCATGGTTTAAGAGTTAAACATGAGGTAGCAGGAATCAAATTTGTGCTGTCTACTGCATAATCCAGCAGCAAAGTTGCTTACCTAGTGGGAAAAGTTTTTATCTATGAAAGTTACAAGTTTTAAAAGTTACTTCCATTATATTGCCATCACTTACAGATCGTTCAAAAATTTTAATGAAGAACAATTTCTCAATGACCTATATAAAGTTCCATGGAATATGATCCAAAATTTGGATGACATAGATGAAGCCATGAGGGTGTGGACTGACTTATTCATGGATGTAGTATCTAAGCATGCACCACTGAAAGTACATCGAGTAAAGACTGAAATTCAACCTGATTGGCTTACTACCGAAATCCTAGATGCTACGAAAACACGAGACAAATTCAAGGCTATGGAAAACCACGCACAATATAAAGTATGGAGAAATAAAATAACAAGTATGATTAAAAAAGCTAAAAAACCTTATTATCAATCATTGCTTGCAAACAAAAAGAGCAACACAAACTCCATTTGGAAAGTCTTCAATGAACCCACTGGAGGAAAGCACAAAAACAGACAAGTAAAATTCACTCACTTCTGGTAAATGACACCATAGTCACTGATGAAACTGACATTGCAAATGTTTTCAATGATTTTTTCACCAACATTACCACAAAGTTAAAAGAACCAGTGATAGAAAACAACTTTAATGAACTGAAAAAGTTCTGCAGCAGTAAAATCTCTAAGGAGGTATGTTTCTCTATCCCACCAGTGTCAAAAAACTTTGTTAAAAAATGTCTCAGTGAACTTGATACCAAGAAAGCTACAGGACTTGATCAGATTGGTCCACAACTCATTAAATCTTCTGCCTCTGCTATTGTAGATAGCATAACATTCATAATTAATTTAAGTATTGCAACCTCATCTGTCCCCAAAATATGGAAAACTGCAAAAGTAACTCCTATTCACAAATCTGGTTCTAAGGATGATGCTGATAACTACCGACCAATCTCAATACTACCAAACTGGTCAAAATTGATTGAAAAACATGTCCATGACTCATTCATGTCATATTTAACCAAACACTTGCTGTTACACCCTAATCAATCAGGCTTTAGACAGAACCATTCCTGTGAGACTGCCATGATCTCCCAAACTGATAAATGGCTTCAAGCACTTGACCAAGGTAGAATGATAGGAACTGTATTTATAGATTTCAGGAAAGCTTTTGACATGGTGGATCATGAAATCCTTTCGAAGAAACTGAAAGTCTACCAGTGTGATGAAAGAACAATTAGATGGTTTACTTCGTACTTAAATGAGAGACCACAACATGTTTACATAAATAATGTTCTGTCTGAACCTGAAACAGTTAGATATGGAGTACCACAAGGCTCAATTCTGGGTCCATTACTATTTATTTTACTTATTAATGACCAACCACTTTTACTAAGAGACTCAATATCATTTACAGATCTCTATGCAGATGACATAGCATTGTCAGATATCCAAAACACAAAGCATGAGCTCGAAATTTCTTTACACAATGCACTAAACAAACTGGAAAACTGGTGCACATGTAATGGCATGGTGGTAAATACTGGTAAAACTAAAATATTACTTATCTCAACATGGCAAAGAAGGACAAATCTTGATAGTGATGAACTATATCTGACATGGAAGGATTCAAATCTGCAAATGGTCTGTCATGATAGACTACTTGGTGTTCTGGTAGATAATAACCTATCATGGACTGAACATATCAAACATATCAGTAAAAAAGTCAATTCAAGTTTATGGCTTCTCAGTAGGATAAGACATTTTCTCCCTGAAAGGCACAGAAAACTATTTTATAACAGTTACATACAACCCTATTTGGACTACTGTAGTGCAGTATGGGGTAATTCAAATGATAAAAACATAGCAAAGCTGGCACATCTTCAAAAAAGAGCATTTGGGCTAATATCAATCCAGAAAGAAAGCAAGGAAAGTTTAGCTGGTAGGTTAAAAATATTACCTATTAAAGACTGAGTCTGTTTGAGAAAAGCCAAATTCATGATATCTCATAATAGTGCTCCTGAATATTTACAATCACTATTCCAGTATAGGCTACCTGGTACTCCCCACCTGCGATCCATATCTATCAAACAGTATAAAATTCCCAAACCAAATAAGGAGTTATTTAAAAAAAGTTTCCAATACTCTGGAACTCTGCTCTGGAATAGTATTCCTGTTGAGATTAGAAATGCCCACTCTATTTCCTTCTTCCAAACCCAATATATCCAGTGGCTTCAGAGATGCAGCTTAAATAAATTCCTTTATATGAGGGCCTCAAGGTAGATTAGTTTTTAGCTAATTGTGTTACCCTCTTTAAATAAGGTCATTATTATTATTTTTATTATTATTATTATTATTATTATTATTATTATCACTCATTTGTGAACATTTTATCTACAATCATTGGGCAGAGATGACACTGAATTACACGCATTCAACAGATGGAGTTATTGTGTATACTTTTCAAATGATGCTAATTTATTGGTACTTCTTCATTGTGAAGGCCCTTGCTGGAAGATTCTCTGACTCTAGACATAATTAACTTTCAATTTGACGGAAATTTCAGCATTTTGACATTTATACTTAGAGAAACGTGTTGGAAAGGCTGTTTTTAATTTATATAATGTAAAGCTTACATGATTGGGAGTTCCTTCTTTTCACGTTTCTTTTGAAGTAAATGGTGAGGTAAGGTGAAGTTGTACACGAGTTTTAAATTTGTGTTTCTCAAACTAATGTTGAGAAACTGTAGCTTATGCCCACATTCATTGTCCTTATTAATCTGGAAGAAAAGAATAAGGGTGTATGGAAAATTCTTAGAGACATACTGATATGTTCTGAAAAGCAGTGGAAAAAAGCGAGAAAGTACTGGTCTGGATTATCTGGTAAGATAGCGCAGGTGGTAGAATGCTTGGCTAGTGTAAGAGGTCCCAGGTTCAAGCCCTGATCTAGGTGTGAATTCATTTTTACCTGTTATAAAGGAATTTGTTGTTCTTTTAAACCTGTTAATAGAATCATAGTTGATCCATCAAATGTATATTGAATTAGTAAGAATGTTGGCCTTCAGTATCATTTGTCTCTAACATTAACTTATTTTGTGGGTCTACAAGAGATGAAAAGGATCTGATGAGAAAAGGTGACTTATGGCTTCATAACTAAATCATCTATGAAAATTCGAACCCAATAAATAAAATTAATTTACAGTAATTAACCAAATGGGTAATTACCTTTTCCAAATCATTTATATAACAATCAACTTAATCAGTACAATTAGTTTTATTGGAAGATGTGTAGACATCTCCATTTATGAACAATGTAATCTTTATCATGTGTCTTCATCACAAAATTGCCAAAAACCTTCGTGTTCAACTGGATGAAGCAGTCATTTTATACATGTTGCAAATCACAGCAACATATTTGAATTTACTAATAAACCCTTAAAATGTTCATCATCCAGCAGGGAAGTTACATTGACATTTGTGCCAGAACTGGAATAAACAAAGAACATATAATGGATGTCTTTTAAATCCAAAATAATGAAAGAAACACATCCCAAGATAGAGTTCTGCATGGTAACAAAAATGTTCTGTTTTTTTATACAAATGTAGTGGTTATTTTGTTTAGATGACAGAGTTATTGGGTGAAATATTTCATGCTGTTTACTTGAGGTGGCTGGGTAAAGAAGGTAAATGATGTAAGGAGATTTTGATGCATGGAAAACAAACAAAACTTGAAAAGCAAGTTTGCTGTTTACAAGAGGTGGCTGTAATGGGAAGATGCACGGTAATTAAATTGACTAATTTCAAAATTCAGTAAATGGAATATTTCATTAAGAATTAATAATTGATTTAATTAAAATATTTTTTTTTGCACTTATTCTGATTATTAATGAATTGTTTGCCTTCAGATGGAGAGCCTGCAACTCTTTCAAGTGGCTCAGACGAGCCAGCCATGATGTACTACATCAATGACGGTGTTTATGGATCATTTAATTCCCGTATAAACGATCGTGATCATGATCATGTTGAAGTGCTTGTTCCAAGGGTAGGTTCTCTTTATGGTTGATTTCGGTACATGTATGATGTCTATATATTAATATGAAAATGATGTGGGTATTGATTTCTATGGTATCAGCACATGGCAAAAGGGTATTTCTTTAAAATCACCCTATGGTCTTTGGAATGTAGAATAGTCTCAATGTGAAGATAAACATAGAGATTTATGTCTGCACATATTTTGAAATATCTTATACCGGAAACTCATTCTTATAAAATTGTATTTCAGAGCTTGTGAATTACTGCATTAAAATTTCTTAACCTTGATAAAGCTGAATCTTTTTATACCCCAATAAAGCTGAAACATCCATTACCTCCCCATACCTAAAGCTGATGTATGAGGGCAAAACATAACTTGCTTAAGTGGCAATTATAGCATAAATGAATCTTGATAGGCTATGGAAT
This sequence comes from Sinohyriopsis cumingii, assembly GCA_028554795.2. Lineage (NCBI taxonomy): Eukaryota > Metazoa > Mollusca > Bivalvia > Unionida > Unionidae > Sinohyriopsis > Sinohyriopsis cumingii. The sequence goes on from CM068824.1 coordinate 55,925,582, forward strand.
GAATGAAAAGAAATCCTATGGAGATTTAAGAATTAAAATGATTAATGCTACACCAACTGTAAGTATAGTTATCAATGGATACAAAAAGCTAAGCTAAACTTAAATGATGAAATTGTTTGGAAGAATAAAAAAATTACAAACATTTTCTAACCTTTGTATTATGCCATTCTCAGAAAAAATATAAATATAACAAATATCTATTTTTGCTTGAGGTTATATGAACCAAAAGTCACAATAAAACAAACATATCTTATTTACCTTATATATTGAGACATGATAAAATAATTTTTTTTCTTCCTGTCCTAGAACGTATGGTGAAACTATTTTTCACCTGGGCCATATGTCCCAAGACTTAAGAAATTAAATAAATTGGTGTTGAATTTGCATCCTCCCACCCCCCCCCCCCCAGCATGTTGTAATAAAATAAACAAAATGTTTATTTGATAATAAAATGAAAGAAACTATCCCTGTAAATGAGGAGTGACATGAAAGATTCTGACAGGAGATCAAGGCAAGCAAGTGCAGCTTCAAACCAAATCGAATAATATTCAAGGAAACTGAACGTTAAAGTTTATGGGATGGAGGAGGAGGAAAATGAAAGTCTGAGAGAGAAAATTTTGAAATTGGTGAAGGAAGTCACAAAGATTAATTCGGATAACAGGGACATAGTGGCTGTGCATAGTATCCCAGGCCGACAGGAACAACCAAGGTCAGTGATTGTCAAATTCTGGAGTCTGGATTGTAAACTTCAATTATCATGAAGCAGAAGGATTTTAAACAAAACAAAGGAATTAGACTGGTAGAGAATATGACCAGGATGAATACTGAACTCATCAATAAGTTATCCAGGCATCAGGAAATTGACAGTGCATGGTACTTTAATGGATCTGTGTATGGTAAAACCAAATCAAGAAAAAGGGTAAAATTTGACATCTATGACGAAATTCATGAGAAAATTAGAACATAAGTCTACTATGCAACTCTATGAACTCATGAAATTGACCAAATAGGTATGTGAACTTTCATTTTAATATTCCTTTTTCTACTCTAATTTGTTTTAATATTTTTATATAAGTTACTTCTTTCCCTCACCAGTTTTGTCATTAATAAATTTGTTTATTTGCTCATCCATTGTGTTATATCTCTCCCTAATCAATTCACTCACTAGTTCATAAATCATCTTTCACTCATATACACATTCATTTACTCAGTCGTATACTCACCTTATTCAACACTACTCTTCCACATTCAATTTTTCAGTCTGCCATTCTTGCTCATTCATTCAGTCACCCACCACTTCCATGTATGCTCTCATTCATACTTTCTTTTTCTTCCCTTTTACACCTTCTTTCATTCATTAATTTTTAATTTATACTCTTATTAATCTGTGTCTATTGGTTTGCAAAACTGTCTTAGCTTGCTGCAGAAGTCTGTCAGAGGTGCATAAGAGTTATCGCAAATGGAGTTGCTTCACTTGTTGTCCATCGTATACTGTATCAATGTTAACTGTAGCCAAATCTACAGCATGTACTGTAACACCATGTATGATTTTATTATGGACGTTTGTATTTTGTGTGAGTGTGAGTGTGAAAGCCATGCATATGATAAACTCAAGGTGATAATTACTTCATACATTCCTGTACAAGAACATGTATATGTAAAATTTCTGCTGTTTTCATGGATAATACATAAAAATTATATCTATAAATGTTAGAGGCCTGCAAGGTTCAGTCTTTAAATGAAGGGATATTTTCCACTGGGTAAAACAAAAGAATGTATCTATAGTATGCTTGCAAGAAACTCATATTACAAAAAATGATGAAATATATTGGGCAGCTGAATGGGGATACAAATGTTTATTTAGCCACTGCTCTAGTAATAATGCTGAGGTTGCAATAATTTTTGGAAATACTTCTGAATTCATAATCATAGAGAAAGATGTGACAGTCAAGGGAGATATTGTTATCTTAGATATTACAATTAATGGCAACATAACTCTTGTGAATTTGTATGGTCATAATGATGATAATCCTAGCTTTTTTTAGAAAGTTAAAAGAGGAGATCTCATTTTTTGAGAACTCATCAGTTATAATGTGTGGAGACTGAAACACTGTTCAAGACTTAGATTTGGATACTTATAATATTTTACATGACAAACACCAACAGTATAGGGCAGCAATTCCAGATCTGAAAAATGAATTGGAATTAATTGATCCCTGGTGAAATTCCAATCAAGACTTAAAGATGTATACCTGGAGGCAAAAATCTCCCATGAAACTAAGTATATTAGATTACTTTCTTGTATTGGATGACATTCATATGAATACAGCTGATGTGTGTATCTTACCAATTTGGTATAAGGCTGATCATTCAGCTATTGTTTTGTTGTTGTTGTTGTTGTTGTTGTGGGGTTTAACACCATTTTTCAGCACACGATAGGCTATACATGGTGGCCAGTATTAATGGCGGAGGAAGAACCCAGGAGAACCCTGGAAAGAACCACCGACCCACGAGGAGCTACTGGCAAGCTTTCTCACATACCCACATTGGCTGAATCTGAGACTCGAACTGCCGCAGACAGAGGTGAGATGGCAGTGATCCGTAATGGAGAGTGCTTTAGACCACTCGGCCACTCGCGGCCCCCAGCTATTGTTTTGAGCATGGCTTTTTCAATGTGTCCAAGGGGAGAAGGATATTGGAAATTTAATGCCCAACTATTGAAGAACATTAAGTATACTGATTTGGTAAAAAAGTGTATAACTGACACTGTAAATGATTATTGTATGGGGGAAATAAAGATGACTCTCTCCATGTTTCTCTTTCCTGTAATAATCAAATGTTCTTTGAAATTTTGAAAATGAAAATAAGATCTGAAACTATATGTTATTCTATTAGGAAAACAAAAGAGAAATGGGAAAAATTAAAGAAAATAGAGCAGGAAATAATAAAAATTCAGGGGGGACTGTCATATAACATAGATGGGGAAACTGGAAAATTTAGAGAAAAAAAATCAGAATTAGAGGAATCTAGGAAAAAATTCATAGAAGGTGTTATATTAAGATCTAAAGCTAGATGGTATGAATTTGGGGAAAAAGCACAAAGTACTTTTTAAATTTTTAAAAAAAAGAAACTATGTCAATAAGACAATAAAATAAAGGAAATTATTTTAGATGATGGGACAAATATATCTGACCAAATAGATATTTTAGAAGCTCAAAAAGAGTTTTATATGGAATTGTACAAAAAGTAGAATTGCTCAGTTTGATGATGAGGCTTTTCAAGAAACTTGAAATAGATTTTTTAATCACAATATTAAACTTAGTCAAGAGGAAAGAGAATCATGTGAGGTTCTGCTTACAATTAATTAATTCAGTATGTTTCTAAAATGGATGGAAAATGGAAAAAGTCCTGGCTCGGATGGATTCACTGTAGAGTTTTATAAATTCTTTTGGAAGTCTCTTGGGGGATTTATATGCAGGTCATTAAATTATGGATATACTGTAGGAAAACTTTCAGATTTTCAAACTTAAGGAGTCATCACATGTCTACCAAAGGAAGAAAAAGACAGAAAATATTTTAAAACTGGAGACCTATATCACTTTTAAATATTGACTATAAGATTGCTTCAGGAGCCATTGCAGCTAGGATTAAAAAGGTTCTTCCATCAATAATCATTGATACTAATAAATGATATATGAAGGGTAGATTCATTGGAGAAAATACCAGGTTATTATACGATATCATGGACCAATTTGAGAATGAAATTAGATATGGTTTATTATTGTTAATAGACTTTGAAAAAGCCTTTCACTCAATTAACTGGACCTTTCTGGAAGAAGCTTTACAATCTTTTAACTTTGGTGATTCCATTTGTAATGGTTTAAACTGTTTTTTAATGACTTTAAAAGTTGTGTTATAAATAATGGGCATATGTCATCCTTTTTTAGACTTGAAAGAGGATGTTATCAGGGAGATCCCCTTGCACCTTATCTGTTTATCATTGGGGTTGAGATTTTAGCTATAACTTTAAAGCAAAATTTGGATGTATGGGGACTAATCTTTGACGTCAGTGAATACAAATTGGGTCAGTATGATGATAATGCTTTTATTTTTCTTGATGGATCTCAACTTTCTCTTAAAGCAACTATGAATATCTTGCAAGGTTTTTTTCTATTATCTGGACTTAAATGCAACATAATAAAAACAAAAGCTATCTGGATTGAAAACAAGAAATTTGCTAATGAAAGAATGTCCCAAAATGGGTCTAATTTGGCCCTCTTCTAACTATACATTCCTTGGCATAGATTTTTCTCCAGATTTACAACAAATGGTGGAAATTAATTACATGAAGAAACTAACAAAGGCAAAACAAATACTGGCAAGCTGGAGTCACAGACATCTGTCAGTAGTTGGTAAGGTAATTGTTGCAAAAACTTTTGTTCTGTCCATATTCATATACCTTTTTTCAGCACTTCCAAATCCATCAACAAAAGTTGAAGGAAAATTAAATCGCACATTATTTAAATTGAATGGGGTGGAAAAGTAGAGAGAATAAAACATGATATACTAGTATCCTCAGAAAACGAGGGAGGACTAAATATGATACACATATTTTCATTCATTAGGTATATTAAGATAATATGGGTACAAAGATTTCTGGAAAAGTAAAATGGAACATGGCAGAATTTAGTCAATACAACTATACTCAGAAATAAAAAGGATATTTGGAATTTAGGGAGAAGGAAATTAGAAGAAAGTAGTAAGCTCATTAAAAACAGTTTTTGGAGAGATGTAATTTTCTCAGCATCTAATTGGAAAGAGGAACTGCAAAGTTCAAATGAGTATCCATGAGTATTGTAAATTTTGTCCCCCGTAAAATGTTCTTTATTGTTATCATTTATTCCTTTTTTTCATCGTGAGCAATATAGAATAAAATATGTCTGAGAACTCAGTATATGTACTTACTTAGTCATACATACTGAAGCATGTATTGCATATGTCACATGCAACCTGTTGTTCTTTGACATGAACATAAAGAAACAAATCATATTTGGTTGTACTCTATGGTTTGAGTATGCTGACTGAAAACAGGAACCAATAAAATAGCAAACAAGAGGAAAATAATCAACTGATTGCTTGAAAGCATCTGCCATTCACTGATGACATGGTGTTAGGTGCAAATTAACCAAGACTGGATTATAGTCAGGTTAACTATATGTCGGTATCTCACAAATAAAAATCTCATTTGAAAATACATTCACTGAATACAAAGGACAATATTTTTGCTAGCAACTTGCAAAAAGTGTTATTAAAGCAAGTTGAATTCATCTGAATTCAAATAGTCTTTTTAGCAATGTACAGTCTGCATATTGCCCTTGCCACAGTACTGAAACTACTCTTCTGAAATTAGTTAATGACCTCTCTGCTTTGGATATTGGAAAGATTACAGTACTCACCCTCCTTGATTTGTTTGCAGCATTTGACACAGTAAACCATGAGATATTACTTCACTGTCTCCAGCATGTATTTGGCATTCATGATACAGCCTTACTGTGGTTTAAGTCCTACTTGGTCAACAAGACACAAATTGTGTCTGCAAATGGAATACACTCCAGCCCAGTTGATAATATGTTGTGGTGTTCGATAGGGGTCTGTTCTTGGACCTGTTCTATTCATTCTGTACTCTCAGCCACTCTCAAGTGTCATAGATCATCATCCAGTGTCTCACCAATTGTACACTGATGACACCCAAATATACAAATCTAGCCACTCAACTGAAGTTGAAGCTACCATCAAGGGTGTAGAGAGGTGCATTTCTGATGTGAAATCATGAATGACATGTAACAAACTGCAGATAAATGATGATAAAACTGAAGCCATTCTGATCACAACACAAAGTCTTTCTCATTCACATCCTTTACCTCAATAAATATCAGCAACACCAACATTAAATTCACACAGTCAATACGAAACCTAGGTGTTACTCTTGGCAGTACTCTCACATTGCACCAACATGTCATGAACATATGCAAGGCTGCATATCTTGAGCTGAGATGCATCAGCTTGATTTGCAAATATCTTTCAGTTGATGCCACTAAAACACTTGTGTGTTCATTAATACTTTCAAGACTGGACTGTTGTAACTCAATTCTGTCTGGTTTGTCTCAATATCTACTCCAAGAACTTCAAAAAGTTCAAAACACAGCTGCTCGGATCATCCTTAGAGTACCATGATCAGAGCACACCTCTCCCCTGCTCTGTACCCTACACTGGCTATCCATTTGATCCAGAATCAAACACAAAATTTGTTCTCTGTGCTACGTTTCACTGATGGACTCATGTCCAACATATCTATCTGACCTCACCCATGTGTACACACCAGCAAGATACTTACGCTCCTCTTCTGACAATCATATACTCATTATTCCTACTATGAAAATGAAGTCATATGGACAATGTTCTTTTGCATATCAAGACCCAGAAATGTGGAACGAATTGCCCAGTGAAGTTAGACACAAAGTCAAAGTGATCTCATTCAAGAGTGCTCTAAAAACTCACTTATTTCGACTGCAAGAACAAACTTATAGACCTAATAATGTTTCCTACCTTAAATATTCTCAGCATGTTTTATGTTTTCTAATTTCATGGTGTTTGTTTTTTGTAATCATATCATTATATGCATTTTTTATGTTATAGGTGTTGTCTAATGTTGTAAGGTGCTTAGAGCTTCTTAAGATTAGATGCTATACAAAGTTCTCATTATTATTATTATTATTGCTGTGTACATTAATTACCCACAGACATCAATGCCCATTTGTATTAATTATGACTACAAATGCCAAGCAAATAGAAACCCGGGTGGTAAGTAAACACAATTGGCAGTGAGCAATAAGCTCATTGTTTGAACTTACCGACAAAAGTTATTTTTATTACAAAGCAAGCCATCCTCAGAAGATGACTTTGGATACTTTTAAGCCAATTTTTAAAAAAGGATATCAATACAAAGGTTATTTTATTACAAAGCAAGCTGACCTAAGAAGCCAACTTTGGATTCTTTTAAGTGTGCCTATTTATTTATTTTTTTTTGAATATACAAATTTGGCTGACATGGGGAAGCTAACTTTGGTTCTTTTCACCAGTATTCATGGGAAGTTTGAAAATAAATTGAAACAATGGAACAATTTTTAAAGTGACACAATATGGACATCAATGACCCAGCATTGCCCAGAAGATTTGGAGAAAATAAAATCATTTCATGAATTCTTGAAGGCCAGAAGAGAAGTAGATGATTTTGCAGACAATATAATAATTAACATGGATAAAATTCCACTGTACATTGATCTCATTCCTGGATGGACTGTTGATAAGATGGTGGTTGTGATAATTATCACAACTGGTGCAGATTTTAAAAAATCTGACTTTATCCCTTGCAATTTCCGCTTCAGGACCATGATAATTCTGTGGCATGAGAAAGCTTAAAAAAATTATTCATGCACCAAAAGATAGGATTGTACATGTGTAGGAGAAGAGTTGGGCTGATGAGATGATTCTGCAGTGGATTGAAGAGTTTTATCTCAAGTACACAGTTTTGTATTTTTAAAAATAAAATTTCAGTTGGAGTGCATTTTCCGACATATAATTTTCGAACGATTTAAAAATGATATGTCCCAAAACATACAGTACACAAAAAAATTAATTTAAAAATTAATTTATGGTGTCCCAACAAATACAGTTTCCCAACATATACGGTAAATACGGTATTTTCAATTCATGTACATTATCAACAAGACTTAATTCTCAATGTTCTTTTTTGGCCACTTCTCTCCATTTTTTTCTCCAATATCTCCAAGTCAATGCAAAACCAAAGTTGTTGCAAAAATCCGAATCTAAATTTTTTTTAAAGTTGTGAAGGATTAGTGATAATTCAGTTACTTTAAATTACATTTGCAACTAGCAGAACTTGCAATGCTCTTAATGATTCTTTTGGGTTGGATGTAGTTTATAAATCAATCAAACAATACTTTCTTCAGTTTCAAGAAATAAAAACACAGTTCACCTTTCTAGTTTTCAGCGTAATAGAAGAGATCTGCTGCAGTACCATCGGTGGCAGTGTCTGTGTCTGTGCATTAAAAAATATATACATATGTAAAGCCTTTTTAATCTCAACCATTTTCTCAACGTTGTTCGTGGGCTGCAGCTGGAGCTGGTTTCATAGCATCCAACCACTGACGAGAGGTTCAACTTTGTACAAACATGTATGTTATTTGTATATTCATGGTTAAGATTTTGCATTTTGCTCATGTGTTTTGCACCTGGAGTGCATAATGCTATTCCAGAAAATATGACACTAAGTGAGGAGATGAATCTTAAAGAGTACAGTAGAACCTGTCTTGAAAGACCACCCTTTCTGCCTAAAAAGGTATGGTCTCTCAAGGCAGGTGGTCTCTTATAACAGGTCATAATGCTATATAATCAATACATTTGTGCATTGAGAATATGGTCTCTCAAGACAGGTGATCTCACATAGCAGTGGTCTTTCAAGACAGGTTTCACTGTATTACTCCCTCATTGCAAAAAGTAGGTCCTTGTCACCCATATGTGACATTTGAAGTTCTTTGATTACATTTTTGTGTTTTAAATTTATATCTCTTTTCACAATAGGTGGTGGTATGAAGTACCATACCATTATGCATATTTAATTTAATTATTTGTTTGTGATTTGTTGTGTGTTTTTAAATTTTCATTACATGCTATTGTAACATTGTATGCTGGACTTGACCTTGTCCAAAATTGAGTTGAATTCTGCTTGACCTGATGGATTTTTTAAAATTTCATTTTATGAAAACAACTAATACATAGCTAAATTATTCTCTCTGTGTATGGACTTAATATCAGGATCTTTATTAAGAGAAGAAGTAAATATGTTTATTTGGGTCAAAGTTTTGTCGTTTCCTAAGTGAATTTTACATAATCCAGGTTGTTTTGTTAATATCAGGATAATTCTAGAAGGTTATTTTCCATTAGGTAATGATTTTGTTTAGAAAATGTTAATTGTGACCTGAGGTCAAGTAGAGAACTATATAATCTTGTGATTGTGAGGACTTGGTTATTCATGCTTTAACATCTAACACTTTCAAGTTGTATATTACATGTTGTGACTAGTAGTTTGGGGCTGGAATCTATTTTGTTCCAATTATTGAATTCAAGTGATTATTTTCTCTGGAAATACAGAAGATAAAATTCTTGGATAGAGACATTCACTGGAATTTACAGATATTCAAACCTGGAATTATATTTCTGTGATTCAACAAAAGACTGTTGACACATCAAAACTTTAATAGCTACCACAGACATGTCATTGACTTTAGTTTTGGGATTTTTTTCTGGACTTTTTCTGAATTTTTTTCAGGACTTTAAATTACTAGAACTTGTGTCTGTAAATCTTAGATTATATTGGGATTTAATTCACAATTCAACAAGTTCTTTTCTCATTTTCACTTTGTATTCCTTGGAAATAAATTATTTGTTAAATTTTACAAAGCTTGATGTCTTTCACTCGTTTCTGTTACTTATTTTGAGAGCATAGACTCGTAACAATACCCGTACAACAAAAGATCATTGTGACCTACTTCACATTTTACAAGCTAAGAATTTTGTGTTAGCTGATGACCATATAGGCTTTCTGCACACTGCATCTTATATTTAGGATCATGGAACTTAGAGGATGATTATTTAGGAGTACGTCTTTAATCATCACAAAATCTGGTCACCTTGACCCATATTTTGCACATCACTAACTTTGATTTAATTTTTTGTTTTAACTTAAGATGCTAGAAAATCATAAAAGTAGATGATTATATACATCTCTGTTAGTTCTATACCAGTACAAGAAAAGGTCACTGTGACCTACAATTCACATCTTAATGTCTTCGGTTAATTTTTGTGTTCAGCTCATGACTGAATAGGTTTTATTCATGTTATGTGCATACTTAATTTTATCTAAAATATTGACATTTGGTGAACACAAGTATCTTGGTAAGCATTACTCACCCCTTGCAGAAGCAGGTCATTATAGCCCATATTTTATGTTTCACTGATTTCATTTACATTTGGTTTGATATCCATTTTTTTTAGCTCTGTTCATGCTAGAATCAGGAATTAGTAGTGATGATGATAAAATGCATTATTTAAATACCACACCCTTACAACAAAGAAACTTATTGTGACCTATATTTAAAATTTTCCTGGTTTTGTTTGGATTTCTGGAAGTAGGTCATAAAGCACATGAGTTTTGAGAATCCTGGTTCTTGATATTAAAGGTATCTCAGTTATCTAAATTCCTTGCTTAAGTGTTCAGCGACTTTGTTGAATTTATTTTCTTTAAAGTTAATTTATTTGGTGCTGTTTGTTTGTATCACAGAGCTTGATAAAGTTTGTATGCATGTCTGTTGGTACTACACCTTTACAACCAAAGGTCACTGTGACCCATATTTTATGCTTCAGTAACATAGGTGAAAAATATGTGTTAAGATGAGATTCATATTAAATTTTCCATTTTTGACCAGTGCATTTTGGAACAGAAATAAATGTTTATTTAGTGGTAAATTTTGCTTATTAATTACTTTTTTTTGTTTTGGTTAATTATTTTGTTTGATTTGTTTGGTTTAATTGTATAATGAGCATATGAATGAGTATAAGAATTAGAGTGGACCACTGTATTTAATGTGATGCCTAAACAGTAGTGGTGAATAAATGTAATTGTTAGGCCTGAATAATGGTTCTGTTATGTGGTGTCTATGTCATGTTGCATTGTCCAAGAACATCATGATTTGTCTATTCTGTCAACCCATGATTGTTTGCATTAATCATCCATTTAGTGAATGTCTGTAGTCATCCATGATTTCCTGTTAGCTACAAGTATCACTGGCAACTTTGTAATAATAATTTCCTTAAAGCAGTGTGGTTTCTCTCAGCCTTGTCAATTACAAGTGGTATCAATTTCGAACCCATAGTGCTGCATTCAAACATCACTATGTGTGTGTGTGTATATATATATATCAGTGTTTCATTCTTTGCCTTGATTGTCCATCATACAATGAGACACTGAATGGATTAACTATCAGTGTTACATGCTTTGCCTTGATTGCCAATCATACTATGAGACACTGAAATGGATTAACTATCAGTGTTACACGCTTTGCCTTGATTGCCCATCATACTATGAGACACTGAATACATTAACTATTAGTATTCCTATCTTTGCCTTGATTGCCCATCATACTATGAGACACTGAATGGATTAACTATCAGTGTTACATTCTTTGCCTTGATTGCCCTTCATACTATGAGACATTGAATGGATTAACTATCAGTGTTACATGCTTTGCCTTGATTGCCCATCATACAATGAGACACTGAATGGATTAACTATCAGTGTTACATGCTTTGCCTTGATTGCCAATCATACTATGAGACACTGAATGGATTAACTATCAGTGTTACATGCTTTGCCTTGATTGCCCATCATACTATGAGACACTGAATACATTAACTATTAGTATTCCTATCTTTGCCTTGATTGCCCATCATACTATAAGACACTGAATGGATTAACTATCAGTGTTACATTCTTTGCCTTGATTGCCCATCATACAATGAGATACTGAATGGATTAACTATCAGTGTTACATGCTTTGCCTTGATTGCCAATCATACTACGAGACACTGAATACATTAACTATTAGTATTCCTATCTTTGCCTTGATTGCCCATCATACTATGAGACACTGAATGGATTAGCTATCAGTGTTACATTCTTTGCCTTGATTGCCCATCATACAATGAGTCACTGAATGGATTAACTATCAGTGTTACATGCTTTGCCTTGATTGCCCATCATACTATGAGACACTGAATACATTAACTATTAGTGTTCCATTCTTTGCCTTGCTTGCCCATCATACAATGAGACACTGAATGGATTAACTATCAGTGTTACATTCTTTGCCTTGATTGCCCATCATACAATGAGACACTGAATGGATTAACTATCAGTGTTACATGCTTTGCCTTGATTGCCCATCATACAATGAGACACTGAATATATTAACTATTAGCGTTCCATTCTTTGCCTTGATTGCCCATCATTCAGTGAGACACTGAATGGATTAACTGTCAGTGTTACATGCTTTGCCTTGATTGCCCATCATACAATGAGACACTGAATAGATTAACTATCAGTGTTCCATTCTTTGCCTTGATTGCCCATCATACAATGAGACACTGAATTGATTAACTATCAGTGTTACATGCTTTGCCTTGATTGCCCATCATACTATGAGACACTGAATGGATTAACTATCAGTGTTACATTCTTTGCCTTGTTTGTCCATCATACAATGAGACACTGAATGGATTAATCTATCAGTATTCCATTCTTTGCCTTGATTGACCATCATACAATGAGACACTGAATGGATTAACTATCAGTGTTCCATTCATTGCCTTGATTGCCCATCATACAATGAGACACTGAATGGATTAACTATCAGTGTTACATGCTTTGCCTTGATTGCCCATCATACTATGAGGCACTGAATGGATTAACTATCAGTGTTACATTCTTTGCCTTGATTGCCCATCATACAATGAGACACTGAATGGATTAACTATCAGTGTTACATGCTTTGCCTTGATTGCCCATCATACTATGAGACACTGAATGGATTATCTATCAGTGTTCCATTCTTTGCCTTGATTGCCCATCATACAATGAGACACTGAATGGATTAACTATCAGTGTTACATTCTTTGCCTTGATTGCCCATCATACAATGAGACACTGAATGGATTAACTATCAGTGTTATATGCTTTGCCCTGATTGCCAATCATATAATGAGACACTGAATGGATTAACTATCAGTGTTCCATTCTTTGCCTTGATTGCCCATCATACTATGAGACAATGAATGGATTAACTATCAGTGTTCCAGTCTTTGCCTTGATTGCCCATCATACTAATCTTGGTTCTATAGTTACCCTATTTTTTTTATCCTTATTGCCCATAGTAATAATGATAGTATCAGTAACAAATCTTTTACCAAGGATTATTGGATTTAGTATTAGTTATCCATGAGTGATTATAACTTCTTTTTGGACTAATCAATGACTAATTTATTGCCTAATTTGTTTGAATAAAGTCTTATCAAAGCACTGTTTTTACAAAAATACACATAGATTAGCCTGAAGTAGTTGAAATGTTACAGAACTGAATTTTACCAGAATGGATCAAATACTATATTTTGGTGTTACAACAAGTGACCAATGCTCAACAGTCAATTAAACAGAGTAGAATTGGTTATATTTTAACCAAACTTTGCATGCAGCTTGATACTGGTGAGATCCTAGAATGAGTTTCATTTCAAGTGTGCTGTGTTTTCCATTAGAGGAGTTTTTGTATGGTACCTTATTGCCTGCCCCAATGTTTAATTTTTTTCAACATAACGCTCTTAGGGATTTTCGGATTTCAGCCTGATCTGACACTAAGGTGACCTTGAATGAGTAGGATTTCCAGTGTTGACTGCTTTTCTATTGTCCTAAAGGATTTGTTTCCTTGTGTATCATAACTTTACCAGTGATTGTTTGATTTGAATTTGGTATGTCATTTATAATAATATGACCTTGGATGATTTCCATTTACAGCTTTCCACATTCTGATACAGAGGAGTTATGGCGTCTGATATCCTGCTCCCCTAGACTGGTTTCATCATCGTAACTTCACATGCAAATCATGGATGCCAAATCAATTTGATGTGCAGCTTATTTTTGTGAGATTTTGGAGAAGTTTTATATAGTCTATAGTATACCTCCAACGACATTTAATTTAAAGAATATAATTGGTGGAGTTGTAGCTGTTTGTTCAGACTTTGATTGCTTTTGAGGGTCCAAATATTTTTTGTGTAGTCTTTTAAGTCATAATTTAGAGAAATTCTGGCCCATGCTGACCTGTAATGGCCAAGCAATCAAATAATCATTGGATTTTAGTCCAATTTTCTGTGTATCTTATATTATTGGACTCGTGGTTGCATTTGCCATTATTTTGCACCATTATTTTATCGAACTCTGGTGCATTATTGATATATACATCCCTTTTGTATCCATAAAGTTGCCTTGTTTAAAACCTTCATTAGCAAGTTGATGTAAATATTGTCATATGCAATGCACCCATCACAAATAGTTCTAATTTTTTCAAGCTTGTCTACATTAGTTTTGAAAGTATGATCAAGTTAAGTTTTAAAGGACTATTTGTTAATGCCCTGCTCAACAAAGTTGGCTGAGCCCTATTTTTAATCATTCTTTGCCCCATCAGCAGCATTCATTACTGAATGTTAACTCCACTGAAAATTACTGAATTTTAAACCAAGTTTGGTGCTCAGTTCTATAATTATAATGATCTAAATAATTTTGTATCTTACCATCTTAAGATAGAAGGACAGGTCAACAGGAACTATAACTCCTCTAAATGATTTGTGGAGTTATGGCCCCCTGCTTACCCGTCCTCCTGACTTTGTTTCCACAGCTGGACATTATCAAGGGTTGTTATGTTTTGACCAAATTTAGCATGCATCTTTATACTAATTTTATTTCCCCTGCAAGTGCCATGGGATCCCATGAGATAGAATTGGTTACGTGATGAGCCAGTGAATGGTCCAGCATGTATGAGTCAGTACTTTGTCTATTTCTTGAGTATAAAATTTTTGCAACTCTAGCATTTTACAGCAGAAGTTTAACATAATTGCACTTAGCATGGAATGAAATTAGAGGTCAAGAGAATTCAGTTTCCAGCACTCCTCATTTTCTTTTACAGGAGTCCCTAAACCCGACTGCCTGTCCTCCTAACCTTGGTTTCTGCAATATTACTGTACCAGAACTGGCTGGATTGAGAAAAAAAATAGCAAAAAAAAATAATTTGCATGCAGCTTTTTTTGAAAAAACGTTAAAAGATTCTGGTTTTGAACATCACACCTGAATGCCTGTCTACCCTGTTTTGGTCTCCAAATCATATATTTTTTTAATGATTGCTAAATTTCAATAAATTTTATTGTGCACCATTATTTTGACAAGATGCTGAATCAGTTGGCTTTTCAGCAGTACATGTCATGATTTGTAGGAGTTATTTCCCCTGGATGTGCATCTTGCCCTTACTTTAAATTGCAACATATAACACTGGTATCTGTGTATTGTAATAATATAATTACACACTGTGCTTTAACTTTAGTTGTAATCACCTATGTAGCACTCCTCTAAGTCCTGGTTAACTAAAGTTACATTAAATGTTGGAGCATTGTTAGTTCAAAATTTGTACAAACACTGGACAATAGCATACTCCCTCTTTTCTCTTCTTTCCACTGCTGTTTTATTGTTTACATCAGTATCCTGGATACTAGTTTTAAAAAAAATATTTATTTCTGAGAATATTGCAGTATCTTTTACTAACAGATAAATGCACATTTAAAGCACTGTTGGCAATAAAATTGGTCCTTATCATGTGATAAAGCAACAGATATGTTAAGGTAAATGCTATACCTCGGTTTGTAAAATTATGTGTAACCAAAACAATGTGGCCTGTTGCAATCATGATTTTTATTATTATGTTAAATGTAATAGATTCTTTAAATGAGCAACTGAAGTTTAAAATTTGATAAGAAAAAGGTAAATATAAAATTAATAAAAATATACAAATGGACCAAGCAAAAAGATTCAGCGACACAGAATGTGTGTTGCAAATTAAAACTTGCTAAAAATGTATTTCTGTTGCCTACAGGAACAAGACATGAGCCTGAAATATGAATGTAGTCTGTGGGGTCCAACCTGTGATAACCAGGACTGCATCAAGGAAAAGATTCATCTTCCAGAGCTGAATATTGGAGACTGGCTCTATTTCCCATTCATGGGCTCATACACCACAGTTCTTGCCTCAAACTTCAATGGGATGCCACGACCAATTCACTACTACTATTGTCTTGCAGACGTTTGGTGAGGAAAATTATAATTATTGTTAGCTGGATGTTAATGAATCTTAGGTGACAAATGAGATGTTGTCAAGACATTATGGTTCACTACTATAAATTGTTTAAGGGAAGCCTTATCTGTGTACTGTGTTATAGATGGGATCGTGTTATACTGGAGTAAACTGCTCTTCACAATAATATGTATGTTTAATAATTATGATAGGGTACATTTTATGGAAACAAATATTAAAATTACAATTTATGAAACAAAATTATGCAAATAAGTATGCAGCAGCTTCAAACTAACGAGTTGCAAATTAAAATTGGATCAATGGCTGTAACTGTGTTGTATATACAAACAAAAGAATTACCCACTATAATTGGATTGATGACTGTTCCTGTGATGTATATACAAACAAAAAAGAATTACCCACTAAAATTGGATCGATGACTGTTCCTGTGATGTACATGCAAACAAAAGAATTACCCACAAAAATTGGATTGATGACTGTTCCTGTGATGCATATACAAACAAAAAAGAATTACCCACTAAAATTGGATCGATGACTGTTCCTGTGATGTACATGCAAACAAAAGAATTACCCACAAAAATTGGATCGATGACTGTTCATGTGATGCATATACAAACAAAAAAATTACTCAATATAATCAGATTAATGACTGTACCAGTGCTGTATATAACAAACAAAAGAATTACACACTATAATCAGATTAATGACTGTTCCTGTGCTCTATATGCAAACAAAAGAATTACCCACTATAATCAGATTAATGACTGTACCAGTGCTGTATATACAAACAAAAGAATTACCCACTATAATCAGATTAATGACTGTTCCTGTGCTCTATATGCAAACAAAAGAATTACCCACTATCTTTGGATCGATAACTGTTCCTGTGATGTATACATAGACAAAAGAATTACCCACTATAATTGGATCAGTGACTGTACCAGTGCTCTATATGCAAACAAAATAATTACCCACAAAAATTGGAATTGCTGTTCCTGTGATGTACATGCAAACAAAAGAATTACCCACAAAAATTGAATCGATGACTGTTCCTGTGATGTATATACAAACAAAAAAATTACCCATTATAACTGGATTGATGGCTGTACCAGTGCTGTATGCACAAACAAAAGAGTTACCCACTATAACTGGATCGATGATTGCACCTGTGCTGTAGATACAAACAAGAGTTACCCATTATAAATGGATCGATGACTGTTCCTGTGATGTATATGCAAACAAAAGAATTACCCACTAAAATGGGATCAATGACTGTTCCAGTGCTGTATATACAAACAAATGAATTACCCATTATAATTGGATCAATGACCGCACCTGTGCTGTAGATACAAACAAGAGTTACCCACTATAATTGGATCGATGACTGTTCCTGTGCTGTATATGCAAATAAAAGAGCTACCAACTATAATTTGATGACTGTGTCTGTGCTGTATATGCAAACAAGCAGGTGAATTATGTTATGGTATTGTCCGTCCATCTGTCTGTTAGTATTTGCTCCTCCAGCTCAATATTGTTTCATGGATTGGTGAGATTTTCATGAAGCTTTTCCCAAACAGAATGTGAATTCACTATTTTTGTTGGGTACCAGTTATTGTAGATTTTGTACTTATATGCAAATTTCATTTCTTAGAAAACCACAAGAATTGAAACTCAGAAATAAACGAATTTATAGTTTCTGTTGACAAGATCATGTGTTGATTACCAAAGAAAATGCCCGCTGCACAAAGTACATGGTTACTACATGGAAAAATGTAATTCTGTCACGTGTATTCTTGTCTGGAGTAAGACCTTTCAGCCACTGTGGATATTTTTAATGAAACTTTGCTGAATTATATATATCATGACTAACTGGTGTATTATGTACCAGAGCCACACACCCTGCCTCAAGGTCAAGGTCAGGCAAGTTAAAATACTAATCTGGGATTGTATCCTTGTCCAGACTTTAATGCACCTTTGAAGATTTTTGATGATACTTTTGTCACTTAGTTATCATGTATAGACAGTGTGTAGGCTACGATAGCTGTGCCCTGTCTTAACAAAATGGTAAGGGAGAAAGTAATTCCATGACTGGTATCTTTGTCTGGAATACAAGTTTATATATCATGGCTTGACAGTGTATCACATACTTAAAAGCCGCCTGACCCCAAGGTCACAACCATGGAATGTATATATAAGACATCTCTCCATATCCATTAGTAAAACTTTTGAACCACTGAAGATATTTTAAAGAAACCTTACTGGGGCACCAAAATAAAGGGAATTAAAGGTTCTTTCAACTATACCAAAGACACATGTGGTCTTTTTTAAATAGCCAGTATAACCAGTGAGGAAAGCCGGGGAACTTGTTTTTATTTAAAATTCTAATTCTATGCAAAATATGAAACTGTAGACCGCCACCTTAAAAGAAATATAAAAATGTATGCAATTATTTTTCTTATTTAAATATCATTATGTATGATGTTTTGAATAAAATGGTACATTAATATTGATGTCAAGCATAAAAATAAGCTAATTATGTTAATTTTGCTCTTGCTTACATAATTTGCCATGAGGCATGTTTGTGTGAGTAGTGACCTTAATTATGGGGAAATTAGAAGTCTTAGAATATAGGAATAGAGTCAACTTAAATTTAAAACTGTTGCATTAAGTAAAAGAAATATATAGTGAAAATGTTTCTTTTCATTTATTTGCAATAAATATTTTAAAAAAATGATGAAAGAGAAGATTCACTTCTTCCATATTAAACAATAAGCAAATATTTTACACTTTGACCTTTGACCTTTAAGAACCTCATCTGTTCCATCCCTTTTCAAACTGTAAAATTTATTGTTGACATCTTAGGAATAATTCTGGCTAGTTTCGTGTTCCTGTCTTTCAGCATAACATTGGTTGCTATGTAATGTGCAATTTTAAAATACCTCACTTTTCATTGGGGAGGTGGGGCTGGTCTTCTTAGAGGCCCTGACACTAATAAATACTGTTCTGTGGGGATAAATACAGGAGGATTATTGAAAAGGACTGTTTTGATGCTTGCAAAATAAATGTTTCAGCCATACAATCAAAATTAAATCATACAATAATAATAGTACCTATGTTCTCTTTAAGGGGACGCTCACCAGTTATTATGTACTTTTGAGAGAGTGATGTATGTAAGGTGAAGTTTTTTGTATTTAAAACATGCACAGTGGAGAGAATGTTGGCATATCTCATTGCTATTTTGATGTAATGTGGCTGAAATTTCTTTGGATATTGTACTTTTGGAAATTGTACATGATCTAAGCACACTGCTAACTAAAATGACTGCTCCCTTGTGCTAAAAAAGTCAGCCTGAATTAGTCTAAAGTACACTATCCATAGCAGCTTTTAAAATAGGGAAAATGAATTTTGCCAGACTAGACATTACCAACATCTGAAAGTGCAATGAATGAATTACCAAATATAGCAAATGTAAAAAAAAGTTATCAGCTCCTTTTTATATAAGTAACCCCTGAATTTCAGGAAGTGAAAATGACCAAGTGGAGCTAGCACTTTTTTGAAAGTTGCACATCTAGAGTAAGGCCAAGCAGTATACTCTATAACCCACATTACACCCATCAATCATACACCAAACTAAAGGGAATTAAAGGTTCTTTGAACTATACCTAAAATATACATGGTCTTTTTTAAATAGCCAGTATAACCAGTGAGGAAAGCTGGGGAACTTCTTTTTATTTAAAATTCTAGCCCGATGCAAAATATGAAACTGTAGAGTGCCACCACTATGTTTTAAATCTATAGTGTATTGCCTATACAGTCGAACTCCCCACTTACAAGGGCAAGGTCACATCAAGGGACAATGTAATCGAATGACCTATTTTTATATGTAGGCTATCAATCAACATTCTATACCGATATTTCAATGAAATTTTAGCCAGGTCCACTCCTTAGCATACAACAGTCAAGTCCCTAGCTCTAAGGTCAAGGTTATTGGGAGGGAAAAGTTTACAATGATGGGCATATCATGGTACTCTTGTTGTATCTGAAATTTGAAGTTGGAATTGATTACTTAAAAAAAGCAAAAAACCTAACATTTAACCAGAAAACTTTTTTAAAGAAATTTGGTTGTTTTACAAGCTAAACTAAAAACATACTGCCTATTTCATCAAACTATCTGTTTTATAAACCTGTTTTATCAAATCTTAAAGGCAATCTGTTTATTTTGTAATTGTCCATTAGATATATATATTGGACAATGAATCTTAGAAATACCTACAATAGTGAACATCACGAATTCAAGAAGGACTACAGAAAATAGTAATACACTGTATTGGAACAAATTATAGGTGATAATTTTAAATCACTGGAGCAATATATTGATTTTAAAGATATAAATAAATGGCAATTTATTAAGTACAAATTGCTAAGTGAAAATTCTGTAGCAATTGTTTTGCAGGATAAAATGATTTAAAATATTGTCCTTACTTTGTAAAATAATTATCTTAAGAAAACTGGAAGCAAAAAATCTGAAAATGCAATAAATGAGCTTCTAGAACTAAATCTTGAAAAACATTTTATGAACAACAAAAATAAAATGGAGTTTAATTTTCTAAAATATGAGATAAGAATCATTTGATACAGAAATTATTTAGATTCTTGTTTCACCTTTTTGTACACTCTGCTTACCTACAGATGTGTACATGGTATTGTAAATTTGATAAAGCATTTACGTTTACACCTTACTTTTTAATCTCTGCTTGAACATGTCCTTCATTGGAGTTTTAAATTGTATTCATGAAAAAATTATATGGTTTAAAGATTTTTTTTTTTAAATACCCAAAAATATGATAACTGCTCTTTCCAATTACTGAGATTACTTACAATAACTATAAATTGTAATTATTGCTTAAGAATAATCAATCTATTTTCTTTGATTCTTTCTTTTCTTGGATGAATGAGCATAACTTCTAAAGAAGCAAACTACGAATGTCATCAATTTTCCCACTATCGAATAATAATTATAATAATAACAATAATAATAGGGTCTTTATTTGCTAAACACATACATTTTCACAAGTATAAATTATATTTGCAAATACTTTAATCACAGCTTGAATTATTGGACTGGTTGGCATGGTGTCAGGATGATATGGGTGGGACATGATGCTTCATCTCTACATCACTCTGAACTGTCACACTGCAGACATTATAGCGATATGACTGAAACATTGTTAAAGCTATGTTTAAAAAAATCCAAACCAAATCACAAAAGTTTCATGCTTGTTGCAACAAAAAGTATAATATTCATGGGTGCAAATCAGGAAAATACAAATACTTTTTACAGAATTGTCTAATATGGAATGATATCTGATTATAATCATTTCCCTTAATATTTTTGACAGGCATGAGATTTACCCAAAAAAACAGAAAAAGAAACAAGCCTGCATCAAGCAAATACCACAAAATATGAAGTCGGGCCACACTATTCAGGAAGTTGCTGCCACTGATAACCTCGATAATTTATGTACTACCTCCACCCCACAGTAGATGTCTTACAAGGAATGGTACATGATGCCATAAAGTAATAAATTTATCTTTGTAAAATGTTTTCATTTTTCTTTAATACTTTCCCTATATTGTTCCCATGAGAGATGAATTATCCAAGTTGTCACAGAAGTGCCAGTTGAATCAGAAATCTTGTGTTGCATATATGGATTAATATAAAGTTTACATAGACATTTATTTTTTTAAATGGAGAAAGTTATTAGCATAATGGTGACAATACTTGAAATTGTTAGAGATAGGTATGGATAAAAATCACAGACATGTACATAAAAACATTCAAGTATACTGGCACAAGAATGACAGCTTTCAGTTGTGCTGTTTGTATTAAATGCATTAAACTGTGTAACAATGCATAGGATGATGTTAATAATATTTTGTATTTTATGCTTTATAATGTTTACTGTGAGACTTGAACTTGCGTTTATTATAGACTGTTTTATTTATTTAACATCCTGGAAAAGGATAGTTTAATGCAAAGCATATTGCTTGGAAATTAAATGCTCTGGATATGAGGGGTTTTATTTGGAAGAAGTTTATTTGATCAGTCTGAAGTACATTTCAGTGTTTATAGTTTTTATGAAAATATTTTGTGGTTGTAGCAAAATACAAAAATCACAAAATCACAGCTAATATTCGATAAAACTAAAATGCAGTTTGTGGGCATCATGTAGTAACAAAGATTCAATGCATATTAATCCAATTAACAAATAATTATTATGTTCCATGATATATAAACAAAACTTACCATGGATAATATTATTAATCTTCAATACAATCAAAATTTGCTTTGAATTTTCAGTGCGTACATCAGCTTGTAAATGCTGTCAATGAGTGATATACTGTAAAGACCTACTGTTTCACTGCTGACCTTATACGTGCAGTCAAGTTCATTGGCTACATGGTACTTTTGAATAAAGTTTTAAACAGTTTACAATGACTAAGTGTTGTCCTTTTGACTGAATTACCTAATGATAAAACATATTATATTGACTTCATTTGTGAAATACTGGTATCTGCCAGCCTGGGGCCTGTCTAAATATTTTTTCTTTGAGCACTGAAATTTTATGTATGTATGTATGTATGTATGTATGTACAGTGGTCAGGGAAGGCTATCAATTTGTTCATGGGATTGAGGTTAGAATATTACCTATAACAATGTTTTTAGTTGGGATGGGATATTGTCTGTAAAAAAAAAATGGGGAGGGGTGGAAGTTGGCTAGAATTTCTTAGCTGGAAAGTTGCCGTTCCTATATCACTACTAGCTTCTTTATTATGACTTGAACATATTTATGGTGTTCCCCTACACCATCATCAACAAAATCAGCACCAAACAAAGGAATATGTTGAAACATTTCTACACGTATATTTCATTGAATAAATGAAAGAATCACCATAATAAGTATGCATCCCAAAAGGGACTCTAAGTGCAGAAATGGTAGATTTTAATGAAAATACATGAATTAAAAAAATGATGAATTATAAATCTTGAAGATAGATATAGATACTTGAGAAATGTATTTATCTTTTTGTCTACTCATCCTTCTTTACCATTTTAGTCATTCTCCATGTTCAAAGATTTATGAGTTTGAAAACACAATCCAAAAACCGACAAGTATGCATACAGTTGCAGTCTTTTTTACAAGGCAATAGAAATGGTCTGTACTGATATCACTCTAAATTATAAGACTTTTTTGTCTATTATATATGAACATGGTGTGATGAAATTTGACAGTGATCACTTCTTGGTGGAGTCATTCAGAGACATACGGATTTAGTCCATGAACAATCTTTGAATTATAAGTGTGAGAAATGATGGAGATTTTGCACATTCAATGTCTTCGTTATTTTTGTAATATTCAAGTACAGTCAAGCTGCTGCATAGTAGTCATCAGTTCAGTCTCTGTACAGTAGTCATCAGTCAAGCCTTGGCATATTATTAATTAGTCAAGCTTCTGCATAATAGTCATCAGTCAAGCTTCTGTATAGTAGTCATAGGTCAAGTTTCTGCATAGTAGTCATCAGTCAAGCCTCTGCATAATAGTCATTAGTTCAAATCTGCATAATAGTAAAATCTAGCCTCTGCATAGTAGTCATCAGTCAAGCTTCTGCACAATAGTCATCACTCCAGTCAAGCATCTGCATAGTGGTCATCATTCAAGCTTCTGCATAGTAATCAGTCAAGCCTCTGCACAGTGTTCATCGGTGGGTTTGCCGAAATTCCCCAATAGCCAAGCAGCCTTTTTACAAAAGTCTTCCAACTGGGTTATACATTGTATAATAGTCATAGGTCAAGCTTCTGCAGAGTAGTCATCAGTCAAGCCTCTGCACAGTGTTCATCAGTGGGTTTACAAAATTTCCACATTAGCCAGGCAACCTTTTTACAAAAAGTCATCCAGTTGGATTATACATTGTATGAAGGAATGTAAGAACTGGCAAGGGAAAGATGGTGCAGAATGTAATAATCTGACAACAGATAATAGACCATACACATCTTTCAGCTTACCAGGCCAAAGGCCATGTAAGAATATGGTATGACCCTGCATGCATTGAACATTGACAATCATGTGTCTGTTAGAATTTGACATCTACTTCAAAACTTCTTAGTTTTTCATCCTACATAAAAAAGTGTTTCTCAGGAGATGTTGCATCATATTTGTACATCTGTTGCTTGGCTAATTTTAATTAAACTCTGCATGTAGTTTCACTACACCATATTTAACCAAAGTCGTGTTTTTGTGATTTTCCTAACATCTGTTTGGCTTCCACAGCTACCAGTGAGAAGTATTTTTCTTTTGACATTCCCAAAAATAAATAGGCATATTTTTTTTTCAAACTTTGTTGGAAATATTGCTCAGAACTATGTTTACTAAAGTTAAAGTTTGGTATTTTTCCTAGGAACCTCGTAATTTCCAGAGCATCAAGAGGTAAATGCATTTTTCATGTCTTCTCCTATCTACTGCACCAAATCTGGCCAAATTTTGTAGGGTTAATGCTTTTTAGCACATCTGCTGCCAGAATTATTTATTTATTTGTTTTATTATTATTATTATTATTATTATTCATGGTGATGATAACCCATGTATTATTATCATTATTATTATTTAAGGTGATGATTATAACCTATCTCTGTATTACTATTATTATTTATGAGCCAGTGTTACCAAGAGTCATCATTATATCAAAATAGTAGTATTTTGCTGAATGGTCTTTTATCTATTAAAGTAGAATATACCTATATGAGAAATAAAGAAACATTTGTAAGTGTAATATTATGCCAGTACTCTATCATCAATATCATCGTCATGTCATTGTTGTTCTTGTTGGTGTTCTTCGTTGTTGTTCTTATTATTATTATTATTATTTATTGCTGTTGTTATTGTTACTGATAGTGTATTTGAAAACTAATCAGTATTCTGTGAACTGTACAATCTTTTATAAAACTAATTTTAATTTTAAAGGATCATTACTCTAAACTGTGGGGGGCCCCGAGTGGCCAAGTGGTCTAAAGCGCTCTCCGTTACGGATCACTGCCATCTCACCTCTGTCTACGTGGGTTCGAGTCTCGGATTCGGCTAATGTGGATATGTGAGAAAGCTTGCCAGTAGCTTCTCGTGGGTCGGTGGTTCTTTCCTGGTTTTTCCCGGGTTCTTCCTCCACCATTAATACTGGCCGCCATGTATAGCCTATTGTGTGCTGAAAAATGGCGTTAAACCTCACAACAACAACAACTCTAAACTGTGATACGAATAAAACTGTGTGACATTATTGTTCAACAAAGAACACAACTTCTGATCCATGAAGTTCATGTAAAACATAATTTCTTGCATAGATACTCGAAATCAAACTTTCAGATTTGAAAAGTTACGAAATTTTTTTTAGTTCTGTAGATGGCGCAGGCTGTCCCCCGTAAACATGAATCTGACGAAGATCTACCTATGTAGTATAACTTAGAAGAAGAAATATGTCGACAGTACCAACAGTATTCATGGTTTAAACATAAACATACGTCCTATCTTTAAAATAACCTGAACAGGTTTTCTGTCACACATGTCGAATACATACCACCAGCTCTATTTCACATATATATTAATTTTCCATTAAGTCGAATTTGGTAGAATTTAAAAGGTAAATCGAATGAATTTTACCGAAACTGCTCATTTTTTTCAATTGTTTGGGGTAACATTTTTGAATGGCAAAATCATGTACAAAATTGTACAAAATCAATCCAACAACACTTTTTAAATAATAAAAAATCCCTGTTTGATTTCTTTCCGAAGACACATAACTTACTCGGACCATTTTTTAGTAGACCAGTTTGATAAAAACAGGAACAACAAGAGCAGCACTTCATGATGACATCACTACCTCTCCCCCCCCCCCCAACAGAAATTGATAAATGTTCTTGGTGTGTCAGGTTTTCACTTTACAATGATCTCTAGTATTATCAAACTCATCCAAAATAATATGGAGGTTGGGGAAAGATGCTGTGGTTTTTTTTGTTGGTGTTTTTTCTTTAAAAGTTATGTGTGTGTGTGTGTGTGTGTGTGTGTGTGTGTGTGTGTGTTATCAGCCAAGCAGAAAGACAAACAATTTGGATGATCTGGTAACAACACCGTTTACAGCAATGCTGCTGGAAAATAGGATCTTCGAAACAAGAGATCACCACGAATGACTAGACCAACAAGTAGGTCTCCGCTTTTTTTCTGACAGCTGTCTCCATTGCGGAGACCTATTTGTTGGTCTACACGAATGACTCGAGTAAAATGTTTCAACGTACAAACAGGGGCGTGTGTATGCGTGTGTGTGATTTGGATTTTTAACGTAGCTGTAACAATGTTCCAGCCATATCACTACAATTTTTGCAGTGTCGCAGTTCATAGCTATGTCGAGCACTGGGGCATCATGCCGCTGACATCATGTCCCACCCGGTCACATTATCCTATCACTAGGCCGACCAGTCCTTACACTAACCTCTTAATGATTAGCGCCAAGCAAGGCAGTTGATAGTACCATTTTTATAAGTCTTTAGTATGACTCGGCTAGGTTTGAATCCGCGACCCCTGTATCAGAAGCGGACTCTCTAACCATTTAGACCACCAGAGTACCATTTTTATAAGTCTTTAGTATGACTCGGCTAGGTTTGAATCCGCGACCCCTGCATCAGAAGCGGACTCTCTAACCATTTAGACCACCAGAGCGATTACTAACCGGGTACGAGCACATCTTAAATTTCCTTCATTACAGGAGCTACACATACTGTCTCTCGAAATTCCTATTTGTTCCCAAAAGATTTATCCTTTTCTCTCCGCAGCAGTCAACCACCCGTCGCTGCTCCATAATCGGCTTGGAGCAGCATCATTTAACTTAAAAGATAAGGAACGGTACAGGGGTGGGCGTTTGTTAAGTTTCTATTTATTTTAATTTTGAAATACATATATGTAGGCCTCACGTCCCAAACGTTTTCTAATTTCTCTATTAGTTTTGCAAAAATGAAAGAAAAAATGGCAGCTAGAATAAATACGAACAAGGAAGTACACACTCACCGTATCAGGAATGTAATCAAGCCAATCATAGGCTGGTCGGATGATTCTGATAATATGAAGTATGGTACTCACACTTACGCGGTGATACTTCGATCATCCCGACCCATATTTCCTAAAAATAACATGAACTCAAGGGAATTAATATCCTCCGCATCATGTCTCACAGCATAAAAGACAACACCCATTCGCTAAGCGAAAACCTAGGAAACACCAAATTTGACCTAAACGGTAATTACGGGGC
Organism: Sinohyriopsis cumingii; assembly: GCA_028554795.2. Lineage (NCBI taxonomy): Eukaryota > Metazoa > Mollusca > Bivalvia > Unionida > Unionidae > Sinohyriopsis > Sinohyriopsis cumingii. Next base: position 55,952,971 of record CM068824.1, read on the forward strand.
ATGGGCGCCCGCACATAGGGTCAAAGCTGCGGGGGGTGGGTGGGGTGGGTGGGCACGGATTTCAGCTCACAACATGTTTTTGTCTACATCTGTAAAAGTACAAAAGGAATAAAAAATAATTAAAAAGAATAATAGCTGACCACTACACGTCTGCTCCACCCCACCCCGCCAAAAATAATTCTGCTGGCGACCCTGCTATGGGGACCCAAAGTATTATGGGTACAAAAACTGAAGATGCCGATCCGAACAAAAAAGGTACAGCAAAGATAGAAGATTACAAAGAAAACTCAGCCCATTAAAAACAAAAGCAAACAGCGCTCTATCACTACAGCCAGGCCCCTGGGCCGTATAATACTAGTAGGACGCCAAGCCTAAAATCGAAGCTCAGCAACAAAACACCAGCCACCAAAACAACAAACAATTCAACCACGAAAACAACAAATTGAACCGCAAACTCCACTGCTAAAACAGCAAACTCTATCAGTAAACAACCCATCGAATTGATCAAAGGGGTGGAAAACCCTATAATTCAAATGTCGAAATGAATCCTAGTTCCGTTAAGTAACTTAAAAAATGAAACACACGGGGTGGGGTGGGGGTTTACAGTGAAGTGTACCCGAATAGGTTTAATCATTAAAAGAAAGTGTTCCACAGAGCAACAAGTTTGCTTTTTACTTGTACGGTTAAATTTACGTTCCCTGAAGTTCGTGGTTACAAATCACAAAATACGCACGAAACATAACGGCAAATAATTACCAAAGCCCCGCAACAACAAAGAGTGACTTCTATCAGCACAAAGAACCCTGTTGATTTAAATATCAATCCTAATTCAACAAATGGAAAGGTAATTGAAAGGGCCCTCCGGCTAAAACAAAAGAATATAAAAAAAAGTACCACTCTGGTACTATTTTTCACCGGAGAAGGGAGTACCAACATAAGTAAAAACGGACAAAAGGACAGACCCTAACAACTTATATCCATAAGAAAAAAATAAACCGCGGTCCTGCAAACATTACAAGCGGTGGGGTCACTACACAAGCAAAAGCAGAAACATATTCAGGTGTGATCAGAATAAAAAATGCAGGACAAAAGAGTAGCAATGCGCAAACCCGCAGCCCTATATGCCCTAGACTTGAGCTACAAGGGAGGACCTAGCAAATGACTGTATTGCCCTAAAAGACCTATTACACAGTAAAACAACACACGAGCGCACTTTTATCATCATCATCAGTCCCGCAGTCCGGTAAACCGTTGGGACACCGCAAAAAAAAAACAAAAAACGAACAGCCAGCTTCCTCCATTCCTCTCGCTTTTCCGTCTTTCTCAGTGAGTCACTCAATATCAAGCCTGTCCACTTTCGAATGTTATCTTCCCACCTCTTTCTTTGCCTGTCTCTCTTTCTTCTTCCTTGTACAGTACCTTGCAGGATTGTCTTGGCAAATCCCGATGATCGTGAGACATGTCCATACCACTGCAGTTAACGTTTTTCACTGTGATCAGGAGGTCATCGTGAGGCCCAATGGCTTGTCTTATCCTTTGCCGTATTTCTTCATTGGTGACATGGTCTTTTTATGTGACGCCGAGGATCTTTCGGAAACATCTCATCACTGTGGCCTGTATCATTTTCTCTAATTCAGTTTTATGGTCATGATTTGCAGGCGTAGAGAAATATGTAGTGAGTGCATCAGACTGGCCTTTAAACTTAGTGCAATGTTCTTGTCGTTCCAGATGGGCTTCAGTTTTGTCAGCGCTGATGTTGTCTGTGCAATCCTGGAGAGTACTTCAGGCTTCCATCCTTCATCTGCTACAGTTGTCCCCAAATACTTGAAGCTGTAGACTGTTTTTAGCTTCGTACCTTGGACCCTGATGTCAGTGATGATGCCCTTGGTGTTGTTGGTCATCGTTTTGGTCTTCTCTGCACTGATTCCCATGATGTAGGCTTTAGAGGTTTTGTCGAAGCTCTCTACTTAGCTAGCGAATTCTCGCTCATTTGCTGCTAGTCCATCAATGTCGTCGGCAAAACGTAAGTTGGTGGTTGTTCTGTCTCCGATGCTGACCGTGCCTTCATGCTTTTTAAGCGCGTCTGCCACGATTCTCTCCAGAAAGATGTTGAATAGTGTGGGAGAGAGTATACAGCCGTGTCTAACGCCGACTGTCGTTCTGAACCAGTCCTCATTGCTGCCGTTGAAGTATACTGCACTGGTGGCTTTGTCACAGAGGTGCTCTATTACTATGATGAGGTTGGCATTAATGTTCTACAGTCTCATGGTCGCCCACAAGGCTGCATGCCCTACCCTGTCAAATGCCTTCTTGAAATCCACGAAGACGTGATACAGATCTTGTCGGTGTTGGAGGTTCTTTTTACACAATATCCTGAGGTTGAAGATCTGCTCTGTTGTGTTGCGCCCTGTTCTGAACCCTGCATGCTCCTCGACAATGATCTTTTCAGCCTGTGGACTTAGTCTGTTCAGCAGTATCCTTAACATGACTTTGCTTGGATGGCTTATAGGACTGATCGTACGGTGGTTTTGACACTGTTGCAAGTTGTCTTTCTTGGGGAGGGTGATGATCAGTGATTGGGTCCACGTCGATTGCCATGCTCCTGTTTGCCAGATCTTATTGCAGATGTTTGTGAGGGCGATAATCATTGCATCTACCCCAGCTTGGATCAGTTCTGCTGAAATGTTGTCCACCCCTGCTGACTTCCTCTTTTCCAGCAATATCACTGCGGCTTCTACTTCTTTACGTAGGATAGGGTGGTTGTCGTTGTTAGTTGCTGGAGGGACGTTCAGTACCTATGAATCTATTGTGGCTCGGTGGTTGTAAAGTTCTGCGCAGTACTCTGTCCATCTTTCCAGAATATATTTTTCTTCTGTGAGACAGTTTCCGGCTTTGTCCTGTAAGGAGGTAACCCGCTGTTGACTTTTGCTTGTTAGAACTTGGACCAGTTGGTATGCTTTCCCGCTGTTGTTCCTTTTCACGTTTCCCTCAATGTATTTGGACTGTTCTTCTATCAAGTTCTTTTTTGCTTTTTCCATGTTTTTCTTAAATTCCCGGTTGAGTGTCTTGAATTGCTCTGACCCTTCTGTATCGTTCTTTTTTCTTCTTCAGTTCCCTCCTCTTGTTACACAGGTTCAGGACCTCAGCTGTGACCCAGGGCTTCTTGACTGGGCAGTGTCTACCAAGGATCTCGCTGGCTGTTTCGGTCGTTGCTATATTGAAGGTGGTGATCAACTGATCAACGTGTCCATGTCGGTATTATTAGCATCGAGGATGGTGAGCGGTGCAAATTTCCCACCAATCATTGCCAGGAAGGCTTTTACCACTTCGGTATCCTTCAATTTCTCGAGATCAAATTGTATTCTTGTGTGGCTCTCATTCTTGACCTTCTTTGAAGGTCATCATCACCAGATCATTGTCACTTCCTATGTCCGCTCCGGGAAAGCTTATAGTCTTGGCGATGTTTACACTTGACTGTATGCGCCTCTTCACCGTGATGTAGTCGATCTGACTGTGATGGTCTCCGCTTGGGCTGTGCCATGTCTATTTTCTGAATACTCTGTGTTGGCAGAAGGTGTTTGCCAGCATAAGGTCGTTGTAACTAGCTAATTCCAGGAGCCTCAGTCCTCTCTCATTCGTCTGTGCATTGCATCAGTGCCAACATGTTCCTTTTCATTTCATGCAAGAGTCCTCGCCTATCTTGGCATTCCAATCGCCTTGCACAAACAAAATGTCTTCCTTCAGTGTTTTATCCACAACGTCTTGTAGCTGGTCGTATAATTCTTCCATATCCGCGTCTTTAGTCTGATGTTGGGGCGTATGCCTGTATGGTGATGTTGAATGGATTTGCCCTTAGGTGGACGGTGATGAGCCGGCTGGAGACTGTCCGACATCAATTACAGTACTCACGCTGTCCTTTTGTACAATAAGCCCAACTCCCTTCTCATGTTTGTCTTCTCTGCCATTGAAGTACAGTTTGTGGCCCTCCAAAGTAGTTGTTTCTCCAATGTTCTTCCATCATATCTCACAGAGTCCTAGGATGTTGCAGCGGTATCTGTTCATTTCATATGTAAGCTCCCCAAGCTCTCCTGTTGCTCTCGGTGTTCTCTCTTTTATAGCCACCATAAAGTCTAACAAATTGACAGGCAACAAGGTTACATACCAATGATCTCACAGTAAAATAGTTGTCAACATTTAATTCGTATGTAGAAGAGACAAATTTCGTTGGCTTCCACGTAAAACAGTTTAAAATCCAAATAGTTTAAAATCCAAATAAATAAATAAATAAATAAATAAATAAATAAAATGACAAGGGCAGTGGCGACGCGGGGAGGTGGAATGCCATAAGGATATATTCTGTGTGTGTGTGTGTGTGTGTGTGTGTGTGTGTTGGCAGCTGTATATTTCATTATAAAGTAATGGGGCAATTCTTCTCAAGACGTATATTTAGAAGCGGCGGGGGGTGGGGGTGGGGGTGGCGGGAGAGGTTGGCAACTGGCATACAAGCTGTTCTCTATAGCAAAGTAGGGGCTCCACTAAAGAACATTGTCATCGGTACCTCGCACCCAAGTGCCAAATCAGTGAAACTCCAGAAATCTAGTTATGCCAGTGAAATGCACGAGGTCTTCGAATGAATGCCGACATATTAAACGTTAAGTTGAAACGACCCATCAGACAACCTGACATAATTTATATACAAGAAACACATTTAAAGGACACAGCACATATCCCCAAAAGTATGGGATACGAAACTAATTAAACGAAACATCTCTCCACTGCCACCATATGACTGGGTCAAGGGATTTATGTATTAGAATCTGAATCTTGTGAAATGACCGAAATAAAACAAAAGCAGTGAGCTAGTGATCGGGCAGTTAACACTGAAGCACAGAACCATCCCATAATAGTTGGTAATCTATATGAACCTGGTACATTACACAATTTTTCACAAGAAGAAGTGTGTGTGTGTGTGTGTGTGTGTGTGTGATTTAGATTTTTAACGCAGCTTTAACAATTGTTCATATCGCCACGATGTCCGTAGTGTGGTTTATAATGACGTCTAGCAATGGGGCATCAATCCGCAGACATGTAGCATGATGTCCTACCCAGTCACATTATCCTGGCACCAGGTTGACCAGTCCTAACACTAACCTCGTAATGTCGATCGCGTAGCGAGGCAGCTGTTAGTATCATTTTGATTAGTTTGGGTTAAGACTCTGTCGGATTTCGAACTTGCGACCTCCGAGGACGAAACTCGAACCAATAGGTCCACCAGAAGAAGTTACTAAAACAGCAAAGAAACTGGATGAATGGGTAGTAATAAACGGGGTCTTCACATTCATAACAAGTTATGGGTACGTGATATATGAAAACACTAGAAATGAAACAGCTGTAGGAAAATCGCATACAAGATTAAATGAAATACGCAGAGGGGAAGATAACTGGGGATTTAAGTTATCACCGCAAAGTAGGCGTATTTTTCCGCACAGGCGGCATCTAACCACCCATAGACTATATCTAACTGGAATCCAAATCAAATCTGAATATCAAACCACATTACTGGACAGGGCACTCAACGAAAGACTTAACTTGGAGGTGGAAAGCCGATATCAACGATGTAATCGAGATGTTAACATGATCGGTAACATTAAGACGCTGACTAGCTTACAGATCAAGCCACGCTTTACGTTATACCAAGCACTAGTTCATCTAAAGTTGACTATCTATGGATGTAATTTATACTAATAGCCAGCACCAAGGTGCTCCAAAAACTCGATATACTTGGAAATAAAGCACTTCACGCATGCACCGAATTAGCTCAACAACCGATTGACGGAAGGAAATCATCGTATTGACAGGTGCTTTTAACAACGTATAATCTGGAAACAAAATAGACGATCCATATTGCTTAAAGCGACAGTAACAACATAGATTAAATATAAGTGCAGCACATACACCCACGTTTACATAGACGGGTTGAAAACTAAAAACAAAATAGTAGTATCTCATAAAATAATAATATCGATCATCAAATGGAGGACTGGCAAATGATATGATAATGCTTGAAGGACAGTCGCAACTCACCGTGGCCTACAAAATATTAGGATGTTCCACAAAAGAATAATATCAAAGGGGGTAAACGTATGGAGCAACTAGGGGCTAAAGAAAAACACAACGATGGGGGTGGGGGTGTTCAATAAAGTTAAATAACAGGCAAACACTCGCTCTGACCAAGGGGAAGACTCTTCGAGGAGAGAAGACACACGCAAGAAAAGAATATAGGGAAAGAATACGTAAGGAAAGAAGGAAGACACGGAGAAAGAAGTTGAGGACGAAATAGACCACGACGAAGGAAGAAGTGGGAAAGAAGACGACGACGGATGGATGGGTGGTGTAGGATGGAGGAAAGACGACGTAGAGAAAGAAGGGACGAAAACGCAGTCATTCAAGAAGCAGAGACGAAACAAACTGATGAAATAGTAAAACATTCCATACACCCAAATATGGAGTGATTATCAGTTGCTGGTGGTTGAAAGACACTTAGTCATACAATGTCAGACATAGCACGTGTTGGTTTTGTTTAAGTGATATGCCTTACTATCCAAATAACGGCCTTGTATAGCGTGTTCCGAAGTCGATGGCATCGGAATGAGTAGTCAAAGTTTCAGGAATATCTCACACATTTGGCAACATATATTGACACTCTTCCACTCATTTATGTGCAATTAATATACTAACTATGCTGTCTTTATCCTGGCGGAATGACACTAGCAAATGGACGCATTTTTATATTCAGTTGACATACATTTGAATTTGTTACAATGCGACGGTAGTCGAGGTATGCCGAAGTATGTTTAAGTAGGTTCATGTGGCGAATATTTTTTCTTGAACGAAACGAAACGTTACTTTACAGTTCCAATAGGCATAAAATATTTTTATTCGTTTCGTTAAAGAATAGTATTTCAACTTAACCCGATTTCGGCATTCTCGGCTTTCATCGCTTTCCAGTCAACTGAAATGTAGGCCAACGAAACTTTAAAACAGGCCCATTTCTTTTGTGAGAATTTGAATTTATTAGAGAAAAGACATCAGAGTAAGTAAAGTCTGACTAAAACATTATGACTTTACTTTGTAGAAAAGCACCGTTTTTTCAGTTGCCAGTTGTGTGAAATATTCCTGAAAATTTGAATTTCGTTTCGATGATGGTCGACAACAAAACACACTACACAGCACTGTTAGTTAGGCAGTAAGACCCTGACGCCCAAAACATAAATATCAGCGTCAAGGTCTTACCTATAGGACTAATAGACCACTGTGTTATAGCCCGGATCGAGCGAATACTAAAATATTAAATTAATTGATGGAATAAATGGAGATCTGGACAGAGATATGGAACAAAACAACACGAGCCCCCAGTATACAAAATATAACAATTTAATTAATTATATAAACAAAATAAATTTGTACAAGATCAATTGTAGGATGCACCTCTACCATAAAAATAAATTAACTCTAAGTTCTAAAATGCTATTAGCAGTTTCGTTTACAAAGATACGGCAAATTTCATCACGAAATCGAGTGTTTCGAACTTTAATTGTCCTGCATGTCTTCAGAACCTGATTGGTTTCAGGTCATTCTCCAGAATCAATGTAACATGTATATTTGAGTAGACTTGCACAGGAATACTCTCGTTCCCTGGTCATTAACTCTTCGTTCAGTCATGGACTCTAACATTCAGCCGTGGAGGGTATTTTCCTCGTGTCTCCCCTTATAGCGAAACCGTCTCATCACAACCCTGGGTACGTGTCTATCGTAGACTATCTACTACTCGTCTCATAGACAATCTTTACGAGGGTTTTCGCCCTTCCCTCAGAGTCAAGACATTTCGCATCGCACAACATCTTAGACTGCATGACTTTGTGGTGTAATACATTTGTAAACCACGAGACTTCGATTGGGAAACACTCTCTAAACCGATAATTTATCAAATCAGAACTCACGATTACCTAACCGCCACTACTAACACACGCCACTCAAGAGTTTTGAAAATTTTTAATGTTTCTTCCATTAATATACCGGTCTCTGCAAGGTTTCAACTTATGATACATATTTTAACAAGTACGAATATTTTATATAAGTAAACAGTTTATAATTTTTTTTAAAAATTCGTACTCTACGGAGATTCGAATTCGTACTCTACGGAGATTCGAACTCCAGTAACGGCATCAATCACAATGCCTCTAGGCACCAAGCCCTATACAATCTTGATCATGCATACATCACCCAAAAATGACGCTACATGGTCGCTGGTATAGGCATTCGTTCATGTCGACCCAATGATTAATTCTCATCTAAGTACAGTCACTCCAGATCCCTGCGACATAAATCAAGGTATAAAGCCATTTTTATAGAGAATGACAAATATGCACCAATCAATGTTATCTGTGGATCCGATGTAATAGTTGTTGATAAAATTAGCATACTTTTTTAATACGAATAAATGTATTTATCATGCACGTTCGATAATTGTTAATTTGTACCATGTGGAATTTAGAATCTGTCTGCTATTGACTGCACCCATTCATTTGCCTGTAAGCACCAACCCCTACACCAACTTGACCATGTACACCAAAAATGATTCGACAAAGTCGCTGGTATAGGCATTGTATGTATCAAACTCATTCCTATGTCGACTTAAGCTGTAGAAGAATAATGTTCAGATATGCAGTGACGTCACTAGGGTTGGTGTCACCCAGTGCGGTACCTCATAGTGTCACCCCATGAACCTCCTTCCTGCACAAAAATTCAAAACTTTTATAGACAATCATCTGAGGTAACTCATGGTGTCACCCCCATGGACCTCCTTCCTGCACAAAAATTCAACAATTTTATACAGTCATTTTGGTGTCACCCCCTCTGATGGTGTCACCCGGTGCGGTCCTCACCACCCTAGTGACGCCACTGCTGATATGGACCAATAGTCAGAAGAAGCTTGCTACGAACATTTGGTCTATATTAATTATTTTTAGTTAACCCCCTAACGATCCTTTTCAGGGCCAACCAGAGATTTCAGAAATAGATATACTACTCAATCGTTGCCAGTTTGCATGTATTTGTCTTTTGTCTTCCACAGCTAAATCTTAAACCCTCTCCACTCTTTTATCATGTATGATACTATATCAGTATATTTGTGTCTACTTTTGTAAACATTATCAACGTTTATCTCCTTTCATGTAACCTTTAATAGTATATCAGTATGTTTGTTTGCAGGCGTTAATATTCCAACCTGCTTTATCACTTCATTATCCTTTTACGAATTAGTATATGTGTTGGTAAGTAAATATAGGTGCTGGTCAGTCAGACCATGTGTTGGTTAGTAGATTTTAGTGATAGATGGCGTATGGCTAGTAAGATAGTATGTTGGTAAGCAGATGTGTGTTTTGTCTTTGGTAATGTTCAAAACTTCATCTCTTCTTGTCCTTATACATTTTTTAAACATGGATGCATAACGTTACACCCTCTTTCTCCCCCCCCCCCCCACTGTGTCATCTCCACCCCAACAGTTATTGGGACATAATGTTATTTTTTCATTTACTCCATCCACACACCCCAGTCATTTTTAAAATATATGGGGATGTGATGTTATGTTTCCATTGTTCCTATGGGTCTTTCTTGTCACCATATAGCCACATTATAATATTTATGCATAATCAAACCTATATGTCAGTATAGACCTATCACTGATGCAGGCTTCTGTGTGGAGAAACCCATACGAGAGGGTCATATTTTCCAACATGTATAAGAAACGTGTTTGTTCATTTCGTAACCAAAGAATCGAGTGCTGCCCTCGGTAGCGAGTCTTCTCATGGTCTGAGTCTGTACAAAAGACTAAAAGTGCATCAGTGAAACATTTTTTTTTTTTTAAATTTCGGCATACATGTGAAAAATTCTCAAAAGTTACTTTTTGCTAATATTTTAATTTTCATAATGGACCAATCATAAATCCTTATATATATTCTATTTCATACTCAAACTAAAAAGTAAATATATTTAAATTGCATTGCATTTTAAAATTCAGTTACCCTATTGTTTTATGTTTGCAAAAATAATTCTCATCTGTAAGAAGTACACTGTAGGGAGAGAAACGATGTCTCATTCCTTTAGAGTATTCTCCGATAGACTTAACTAGAATTTGTGGTTTTCTCCAATCTATTTCTTTAATCTTTTCAGTGGCGGTGCGAGGGTTCGAGACGCCCGGGGAAACATGTTCTCCAGTGGCACCTCTTTTTATTTTTGCATGCTGAACTGTTTTTATGTTTGTTGCCAGCCTCCATCCTTCCTCACCCACACGTAAATATAAGTTTTGTGAGTAGTTTGCACTAGTTACATTAAAGTGAGGTGCCATACTATGAAAATTTCAGCTGCATAAAAGCTCCCAACGGCACCTCCTTCCCTTGGCCATTGCCCCCTCACCTCGCGCCGCCAGACCCGATCAGCAGTCAGAGGGGCTGATAGCAGGGGGCCATATGGCCCGGGCTTTAGTCTCAAAGGAACCGCGAAAAGCGTTTTATTTTTAAACAAAGGACATTATTTGGCATATTAGGGGCGGTGTGGGGGTGGGGGCACTTGCGGGATTTCACCTCTAAGCGTGTTTTGGCCTACATCCGTTAAACTTAACAGCTGACCACTACATGTTTGCCAACCCCCACCCCCAATTCGAACTCTAAAAGAGGCCCGGACCTCTCAACTCAGAAGTGGACTGCGGCGCTGCTACGGCATATTTTTGTTTTCTTTGATTTCTGTTATATTTAGAAATAATACTCATAGTTAATTTTGACCACAAGAACGTTTGAATCGACAAGGAAATTATATAGAAAATGGCAAATGAACGAGATATAAGTCACATATAACCATAGTGTTATTGTGCACAGTTTATGTTGATTTTCATACACATGTTTGTACAATAAAGAATTGAATTTAATTGTCCTAGTTATAACCCTTACAGCATTAATTGATTTCTGTCGCTCTTCTGTCCCTTACAACATTATGACTAATAGCGCGCTTTCAATAAATTACTACGCACCGAGTATTTTATTTCTTTCTTTAAATACTCGAACTTGCATTATTTATATCAGAATAGTGCATCTTTTCTTATTTTTGAATCACCTATTCAGTATGAAAAATTTATTTAGGGATATTTTGTCAAAGAAAGAAAATAAAATAGAACTATTTTTTACGCACCAAGGTATTAGGCCTATGGTTGTGTTATTAGTCTTTTCAGTCCCAGTAAAATCCGACGTGGAGGCGACCGAACAAAGGCATTCCAGTATTTTTTAGAAAAGTCCAGAGTTTGAAATTTATAATCGTACAAAATGTCGCAACAGAACGCCTATCAAGAAGAACTAAAAGCCGAACTTGAGAAGATTAATCCAGATGACTTTTCGCATGCAGCACGTTTGATATCTGACGGTAAGAAATAGGGAAGCACGCTGCAAACAAGATGGCAGCCACATTGATAGGAAAATTTGTAATGGCGCAAAAACAGACTATATTATATTGTCTTCGTATAATGTGGTAGTATTATTTTTCTTTTTTACCTCCATTGTTTGGTATATGGTGGCACATTACTTGTTAAAATATTTCTTTGGTTTGAGAAAGGCTTGGGGTTAGCCTCGTGTAACCTCGCCATGCTTTCAGTACTGAAAGACACTCGGTACTAATGGTATAGAAAAATGGGAACCAGCCTGGACATGGGTGATCATAAAATAGAGTATATATGGGCTTGGTTGGCCAGGATTGGTTAATAATGTAAGTTATGTTTTAGGAAAAAGAAACTTTCGAGAGCTTATCCTAGTTGTAAGTGAAAAAGTTTTATTTATGGAATTTCAGTCCTTCAACATGCCCGAGTTTGGAACATTCGTTACTAAAATTACAACCCGACTCTTTGGTGCGGAATTAAAAGCACATGTTTCAAACGCATGCAATTCCAGAAAATGCTGCAGCTCATAGCCTTTCCTCTACAGACATTGACATCCAGGTTTCATCAATATTGATAAATATAGGTTCGATCCTTAATTAACATGCATGCATCAGAGGACAGTTTCACAATGTAGACTATTTGTAACCAGGCAAAATAAAGTAATAACATAATAGCATCATGTTAGAAATAATTTGAATGTTCTAAATTGGAGTATACATCAAAGTATAATCTTTTGAGCCAATCATATTTCGCCATTGACGTGTGTGCCCCATAGTGTACATGTTCTGAAAATGATGGTTGCTTGTATATGATGTGTGCAGGGAACAAGACTAATGTCTAATTCTTCCATGGAGCAGGATTCCTAAAGTTGAATGGAGTTAATGATAAGTAAAAACTTCCTTTGCATCTACCACTGTTTTGTAATTAAAGAAGGGATGTACGTAGCTCTTTTCACCAGTTTCGGACCCTGTAACTTCAGTTTGATACAACACTATAAAGTTGATGATGGCTTGATAAATAGAAAAATATCTCGGGAGAAAAGTAAGCCATGGAGCATGGTTGTGTGCCTTCAAAAATGAAAATAGTAGAAGGAAATCAAGGGTCATGGGTTGAGACCAAGTATTTGGAAATTAGGTACCGTCTCATATAGTATGATAGAGATGGTCCTGTCAGAATGGGTCATGGGGTTTAATCTAAGGTATTTTTGTCACTCTACAATTTTTTCCTTTAGATTACATTTTTTCCCTCAACATCAGGCTCGTATTGAGCACATCTGTAATGAAGTGGGTCAAACCCATGTGTTGAAATAAAGGAGTGCGAGCCAAGTCTTGTAAACATCACAGTTGAATTAAATAACATTTTAACCTCAGAATAACGTGCAAGGAAGAGTCTTGTAAAAATATTCAAAAGAACATAGGTGCTACTTGTTCCTTTTCGGAATTGTAAGTAACTCCATCGTTTCTGTATTTAAAATGCTGGAACATCATAAATCAATTTCTCAATGGTGGAAAAAGTTGAGTAGGGAACAAGCCAGTGGTACAAGCAGATTAGCATGGAATCTGTTGAAATTTTGAATTGTGGGATTTGTGTAGATTTTCCTCAATTTTATAATGCTACATATTTCACAATGAATAAGCATTGGAAGTCTATCGACTTTTTATGTTGGTTACATGATGTACACATCTACACATCATGAGGACCTCAAGGGAGATATGGGGGGCTCCAGTGGTCTAAAGCGTTCTCCGTTACGGATCACTGCCATCTCACCTCTGTCTGCGTGGGTTCGAGTCTCGGATTCAGCCAGTGTGGGTATGTGAGAAAGCTTGCCAGTAGCTTGTCTTGGTTCTGGGTTTTTTCCGGGTTCTTGCTCCACCATTGATACTGGCCGCCATGTATAGCCTATCGTGTGCTGAAAAATGGCATTAAACCCCACAACAACAAGGGAGAAATGTCCTTGACTGAGTTGACCTCTATTGAAAACAAGCATTATTATTATTAGTAATAGAAGCAGTAATATTAATGTTCTTGCTGGAGGGATTGTTTGTAATTGTGATGCTTTTTTTTAGGACTGCAGATTTTTTTTTCAGGAATTGTGTGCTGCAACTTGAAACAAATCTCTAAGGACCCTAAATGTGTCATTCATGCCAAGTAAACTCTTAATTTCCTTTTCAGAACTGAAGCGGGTGGAGTCCGGAGACAAATACAAGTATGTCAGCAGGGTGGAACTTCATCACGACAAACCCTCTGGTCATGCAATAAAAGTCAGAATTCCAGTAAAAGAGTTTCCTAAGGTATGTTTCGCTTATATTGCATCACTTTTGTCTTTAAAGTTATTCTCTCCAAATTTAGAAAAGGTTAAATTAGCTTTTATGAATTGCTGTTTGGATACAGCCACCCCAGCAGCAGATTGTGGAAGAATATTGCAGATACTTTCAACACTGCAGATAAAGGGGAGAAGTGGTTGCATCTTGGATACAGCATTGTAGATCTTTTCCTTCTTAATAGGATGTATCCCATAATATCCACAAGGTTAAAATGCATACAAGCTGCTGCTTTTAGAGTTTTCTAGAAATAACACGCAATGAAAAGCTTAAAACGGTTGTTGTGGGTGTATAAAAAGGAATACTCGGCCGGAGGGGGGGGGCGCAGAAAATGACAATTACGTTTACTTGACATCTTGAGCTCATCAGAGAATGTCTCATGGAAGGAGAGGATAGCCACAACACCCTTTTAAATTGACCCCAAATGTGCACACCAAAGATTGCATCATTCTGTGAGATTTAGCAAGAAGCCTTTGGTATCAATGGGGATTGCAAGGCCTTCCTTTGGATTTAAAGTTGGGGGGTGAGTTACCTAACCCTAACCCACAACATGAGGGTTGGGTGGGGGTGGGAACTCTTCCCACACAACAAAGAGTTTTTTTTAAAAGTAGCCAGATAAATGACCCATTTCTTGGCTGATGAAGTGAGCCTTGGCTATGTATCTGCAGTGCATAAAATTACTAAGGTAATAAATGTAAACTTTTACTACAACCATTTTCACTTAAACACCTGTTTGCCTTCACTGCATGTCTAAAGAAAAACACTTGTGAATAATTAAATGCATGTTTATATTTAGACCATAGCAGTACATGACATTTCATTTACCTTGTACAGGAATTTGCTCCAACTTTCAAAAAATGTTGACTGCTTTACTGAGAGTGTGTTGCTATGTTTAGTGGGTCTGCATTGCAAGGGTATGCATCTTGATGAGCACAGCAGAAACTATTGTAATGAATTTGAACAGTTCTGCTTATATTACATTGTGGCAGACTGCTAATGGATCACTATATAGTAAATGCCACAGAATGAACAATATTTAAGTTAATTTAAAACTCTATATATATATATATATATATATATATATATATATATATATATACACACACGCACACATGCATGAACGTATGTGCATTCATCTTTAAACCAAAGTGGTCATATATTTATGTATTCAAAGTTATGTTACAGGCAATTAAATTTGACATTACATTTTTACCACATGTTTAAATGGTCAAGTTTTAAAGTGTACAAGGAAGTTTTGTCCATGTACATCTGTAATTGTGTAGCTAAAAGGACTAGTGGTGCAGTATTCCATCACTATGAAGTACATTACAACATGGTTCCATTAGAAGACTACAATCACACAATTTCATTAGAGGGTAATAAACTTTTACTGTCATGTGCATTGTGATGATAGCATCCTTGGAAGAACTTGTCCAGAGATGGTTCTTTCTTGCATGTCAGGTTTTTATGAACAGCAAGATACTTTTCTTTTTAAGAACAGAATCCTATTTCAAATTTGTGTTGAGGAAGTTTTCTATATTTTCAGTTCAACTTTGTTGGGAAACTGTTGGGTCCAAAAGGAAACACCCTAAAAAGACTACAGGAGGAATCGGGATGCAAAATGTCAATTCTGGGGAAAGGATCTGTGAGAGACAAACAGAAGGTTTGAATGAATAATTCTACTATTCTGAACTTTACCCACTTGAATTGGTTCAGATTGTTACATTGTTGTTTTCATCCAGCTATATATTGAAAGTTCCAGCAAATAAGTGTCTTTATGATCACTCTCCCTGGTACATGAATTAAAGTACAAAAATGACTTTTTTCCCCATAATCATTGAAATTTATACAATTGAAGATAAATTTGCTGTCAAATTTTACAAATTTAACTAAATACAAAAAAAAAGGTTTAGACCTTGTTTTGCAAATTTTTTCTCGACTTGGGAGGCAGGGATCTACATAATTGCATTTTTATACTAAATCTTCAGTAACACAATATTTAGAAATTGCTTTCTGCGAGTTAAATATTTCGCTTGATATATTTGCCCAAATGTTTTTAAAAAAAAAAAAACTGGACACTCTTACTGATACTTCCCAGATATCAATGTCTGCCATTATTTCCTGTGACATGTTCACTTACGGTTTGAAACTAATTTAATCAAGAAATAATGCGTGTATGGCAGTTGAACTCTTCATTCAGGTCACCTATTCTGTTCAAACAAAAATTGCTATTTACATTCTTTTGCTTAGGTTTTGATACCAAAGTTTTTTTTATTATATGATAACTTCGTGGAAATCAGCCAGTGATAGTTGCTATAACCAGAGCCATGTATAACAGAGATGCCCATTGTTTTGAATTTGGTGTGGATGTCCCGAGTTGCCAATCATGTTCACAAATCTCACTGCCATAGACAAAAGTCTTATCCGGTAATTTGTAACGTATCAGTTTCCAGAATACAAAATGTTTTTCGTCCTTTCCTTCTTTATGGTAATTTGAAGCACAAGACCAGTTTCCGGCATATAATGTGCTGTTAATCAAAACCCTTTGTTTCATTTCATCCCAGTCTCTTCTGTTAATTCATATAATATCAGTTTCATGCTGTTTTTTAAAATGCTTTGTTTTTCTTCATGATGTATAGGGGCTTGTTTTGGTCTTCTCTTTTTACATTAGATTTCTCCAACATCTGTTTACTTGTGAACTATAATAGGCAGTGTCTCTCCAAACCTTTTGTGTGTATGCCTTGAATTTAAAATGCAAGGACAGTTGAAAAGAGTTAAAGAACACTTTGTAGAACAATTAAAAGAATGCATAGAGCTGTACCTAGTTAAATATTGTTATATAACTGCACATTGACATGTTGTGTAGTTTTTAAGTGATCTTATCATTCTTCTAGCTTCCACATAGATTTTTTATTTGCTGCTGCAATTGTTGCATATTATTCAATAGAATCTCAAAGTTTTACCCCTAATTTCCCTGGGTAGTAATGAGCATCTCTCAATGGGTTTTCACCAAAAAAATCATTTTTTGCATTTGTAGGAGGAAGAGATGAGAAAGGAGGGTGGAAAATATGCACATCTGAATGAAGAGCTTCATGTTCTAATCGAGGCTTTTGCAGAGACCACAGATGCCTATGCGAGATTTTCCCACTGCCTTACTGAGACAAAGAAGTTTTTGGTGCCAGTAAGTGTAGTGAAGAAGTATAGTCGATTAACATGTATTATTCAGCACTTGCAAAAGATGTATTAGATTAGAGCAAGTTCAGTTTCATTATCTCCATGTTGCATGACTTGAAATAGCTCTTTCAGATTTGCCTAGAACTTTGAAGTACACAGTATTAAAATATGAATCAGAAATTCAGTGGGTTTTTTCCAAAGATAAAAAAAAATTTGGAGGGATCAATGATGCACATTTTGGGTGGTTGTCAGATGGAGTAGTGCTTTGTTGCTGTACGGCATGCTAATTTTCATGTACATGGTAGCAGTTTATGCAATGTTATCACCTTAAAATGTTGTTTTAAAAAAATTAACTGGTGGGCTGTACCTTCAGCATAATAATCCAGTATATACTGTATGATGGGGTGTTACGAGTATTGTCCGTCAGACCCAGTGATAACACGTTTTTAAGGCTACTCACAGCTCAGACTGTCGTATCATCCACGCACCCCACACACACGTATACATCTTCATTTGTGATTTTATCATTATTTTATTCTGTTTAAAAGTTAATACTGTCATGAAACAAACATTGGGGCCCTGAGTGGTCTAAAGTGCTCTGTTACGGATCAGTGCCATCTCGTCTGTGTGGGTTAGAGTCTAGGAATCGGCCAATGTGGGTATGTGAGAAAGCTTGCTAGTAGCTTCTCGTGGGTTGGTGGTTCTTCCTGCACCATTAATACTGGCTGCCATGCATAGCCTATCGTGTGCTGAAAAATGGCATTAAACCCCACTACAACAACAGACCCAGTGATAACTTATTTTTTTTTTTTTTTATAGATAAAACACAATATGCTGTTTAATCCATGAAAGGCATGGAAGAGTGCACTTACTATTCAGTTATGAGAGTCTGTTGTAACATTGTAGAAAATCCACATTTTGAGAGAATAATGTGCAGAACACCAATTTAAGCATCATCTTTTATGTTTTTCTCAACTCTTGCTTAAACCAAGTTTTCAGTCGGCTTTATATGCTTCTGAAATATTATAGACAAGTTAACATGGTTGTATTGGCTGGCAAAAACTTTGTAGAGATTTTGCTTGCAAGAACTGGTGCAGAACCTGTTGGGTTGCATGATGACCCTTGTTTCATGTCCAAAAAGGCTGAAGACGGGTGATTTTTTGAAAGAGGTTGCAAGATGCTGCCCCTCTCCCCCTTTCCGGTGTGATCACTGGAGATTATGCTAGCAAAAGTTGTATTAATGGCTTCAAAATTGCAACCAGATATGGGGTCTCAGGTCTACCCTTTAATGCATTTCTTTTACAAAATTTTACTTTATTTTCTGGTTTATTCAAATGCAGTCAATTTTCAGAAGTTTAAAAGTCCAATTATGTCAGCATATTCTTTTATCTGTTTATTGGAGGACCACAATGATGATGTGTCTATGCAGCAGATGCAGGAAATGATGTACCTGAATGGTGACAAGCCAGGAGGTCGTGGTCGTGGGAGAGGAGGTCCTGCAGCATTGCCTGGACGCGGTGGTCTTCTGTCCACACCAGGAGCAAGGTACATTATTTGAACAAAATTAACCTTAAAATACAGACTTGTGGCATCAACGCAAAAACTACGAAAAAATGACCATTGCCGAAAAATCCAGAAAGTTTGTTCATCCGTGTTTGATTTTGATCCGGGTTTCATACTTGAAGTAGTGAAATTGGTCAGGGAACCAAACTAACCTTACAGCAGCATATCATATGCTTTAAACTGCACCTGTTTATGCGAAGTGTCTGCATGATCTGTTTATGATAGATTTTTTTAAAAAATGGCATCCAGCAAGCATTGCATGTTTAAGTCAAAAGGGAAAATGTGTTGAAAAGTGTTAATATCAACACAGGAAAAATAAAAAAGGAATATTCAGATTCTTGTGAATAAAAGCTGGAATGGACACAATTGTGTTAATTGAACATGCATGCCAATTTGAATGACGCATGGTGGGAAATAATGATTGCAGTCATGTGAAATGGAAAATTTTTCCAAGAATTACATCAAGGTGAGAGACAGCAGCAAGTCATTGAGCTGCGTAGGGTTTGGAACTAAAATTTGTGCACTGTACTAGTGGTAAATAAAAGTCTGTTTACTTTACAAACTTTTCACTTAAACATAATGTTTATTGTCTCTGCTCGTTCCGAATACTGAACTTCCAATTACGTTTTCCAGCTTTACAATAGCAGTTTATAATTTGTTACACCTTACTGAAAACTGGTCAAACTTGTGGGGAAAAATCAACTGCCTTACAGGGTTGGCAGGTCTGCATTATCTCTTGAACTATTAAAGGCCATGATTAAACTTAGTATGCATTTGTTTATATCCCATTCAGGATGCTCTTTACATCATTGACTCTCCTTGTTTGAAATTTCATTTATATCTAGTCACTTGGACCATTGGAAACCTGCATGAAACTTTGCATGCTCTTTTGTCATGACTAGGCATGTGTTATATGAAAGTACTGGTTCTCTCAGATGGTCATTTTAAGAGTTGTCCCCATTTTTAAAAAAATCCATCCCTCTGACTTCGCAATCACTGCAGTCATCTTGTAAACCATTTGAGATATTTTATGATACTTGGTTTACGTTGATGTTGTGAAAAGAGTTGGTCATGTCTTAAAATGGGCCTTGTCAAATAGTTACTTTTAGAGCTGATGGCATGTTGTAAGAACTTGCTGACTGGTAGATTTGGTCAGAAGAAGCAAGGAATATCCAGTAGATGGTTAAAGTTATGTCAGCTGCTTGTAGATAAAAACTTGTGGATCACCTGATCAGTCCATTGGCACAAGTATATTGCCACTTCAAAACTGCTGGGATTGCCATAAGACTTCACATGCGCATTAAATCCTTTTTCTGGTTGATCCAAAATGAAAATGGTGGTGCTCAAACATCCAACAGACTGCAACAGTTGTCAACATGGGTTTTACAAGTCTTGTGATGTCTGCTCGAGTTGGTACTAAATGAAGATGGTGCCAAGCTAATATTCTATATGACTGCCAATGACCATCTTGTTCTTGCTTATGCATTTGTATGAAAAATATTGCCATATGGTTTTCAGTGCTAGATTTCTTGTGATGTCTAGTTGATCAGATATGAAAATGGAGGCAGTTATAAAATCTTGCTTAACTCTTCCTGAACACTGCTGCTCATTTGATATCAACATAGGTTGATTGCAAGCAAGACTTTAGATCTGAATGAAATTGGTGTCACTAATAAAAATCCAGTATTGCCAACACTGTGGCCATCTAAATCTGTTACTACTAAATAAACAGCTGTGAACATGGGGTGTCGCTAAAGTAGTTTTGTGATTATTTGTTCCTAAATGGAAACTGCATCAATGTTGCCATCCTGTCATTGCTTGTTCAAAACAGTCATGTCAAAACAAGATTTTCACCAAAAGACTTTTGTCTGGTTGATTTAGGATACAGTTTTGCTGTTGTGTGTTGTTGCTACTCTTAAATGGAAGAATTTTTAAGGTGTCAAGTTTGACCTGTATGAAAAAGATGCAGATAGACTCTCATTGTGGCAATTATGAAAATATTCTATTCTTCAACATGGATGGTTAATCAATGGAGTTTACAACAATATGCTTAATATACATTGTTGGCCCTAAAAGAAAAGGTACCAAGAGTGCCCAGTATGGCTACTATGAGGCTGTCGTGAACACATTGCTGTAACTAACCCTTATGTATGGCTGGGCACATGGAGTTTTCGACAGAAGACTTGTAATGATGCCTACTTCTGTTGGGAATTAAAATGGTGCCAATGACATTCAGTATGTCCACCACTACATGTAATCTGAAAATCCTGTCTTGGAAGAATATTAGGTGATTTCAGCACTGCAAGTTCAAGGTAGAAATGGTCTAGCTGTGAATTCTTTCCACCCACTAGCGTCTGTCCATTGATGGGACAATTATTACAAGTTTAACAATTTTAAATATTTATTCACATTTAAGGACATATTTGGCTCTTTCTGAAATGAAGGGAGGTAATTTTTTTTAATGTCAGCTTGTACAGAAATATCCGTATTGGAAAGAGTAATGTTTTGGAATGTGATAAATTTGTTGCATCTTGAGTAAAAATTTGAATCTTTGAAAATGCTTCGTCTTTGGCGTTGTCAAAATGTGCAGATTACTTATTCTGTTGCTTGCCTATTGGAGCCCAGTGTTTTGCTAGGCTCCATGGGTGACCACACTAAGACATGCGCCAGAAATCAAGCCAGACTCATAGTGCTGAGAGTGACTGCTCTTTGTCCTCCTCAGTCTCCAATATCTGGAACAAAAATGAAGATTATGTTGCCATAAAATCATTTCAGTGGTTCTTGGCTTATTCATGGTAAAAAGTGTCTGGGATGAAATTTGCATAGATAGGAATGATTAAAAAAAAATTGAAATGTGTTTTGTGATTGTGCCTTTGTTGCACTGTTTGCTGTTCTTTTTAAAATGTTCAAACCATGTACATCTTTTAGTTCTAAGACAAAAGATGGTATCAGACACTTCTGCATATCATGATTTCGCTTCTAGCATGCCATTTTATTGGCTAATTCAAGCACTTGAAAGCCATCTTGATATTTACTGTTTTGTACCATCTTGGATCACTGAAACTAGTCAAAGTGCAGCCGTTGCTGTGTTTCATTGCAGGAACAGGATCAAGTCGGTCATTCTGTTGGCAGCTCATGCTGTTTGTCCCAAAATTAAGCAAAACGTGGATTCAATTTGAATGGAAGTCTAGATTTGATTAATCAGAAACTTGTGATCACTAATCATTATTCTGCTCTTATATAATCATCTTCATTCCCTCGTCTCCCTGTGATTTCAGTTCCTTAAATTGTACTATTTAGCTTTTGTTTTCCTGTTAAAATAGATTAATTGGCAGAATAAAATGTGTGCACTGTATTCATAAAGGAACAAGTTCATTGTTGACTAAATTCAAGCCCATTCAGATCATAATATTTTTCCGATTTGGTTGTCCTATATGTAAACAATAAAAACTAAATAAAAAAATTAGAATAAAAAAACTTGAGTGGGATTTATCTTTAGAAGCACTGCATGTTTTATTACATATTCCAGACAGTATAGCATCCAGCTGGTCAGTATTGGCGTTTATGCACTGGACAAATCTAAGAAAGCAGTTGCATTCTTTTAATGGTCAAGTTACTGCGAATATTTTTGTATCACAGTATACAGTGGAATTGCTGAATGTACAGTTTGCATACATTTTTCTCCATTTTAAACATGAATTCCACATTCCTCCCGACTTGAATCAGATTTTACTTGATATGGTCCATTTTTTTTTATATCATCTCCGATCCGTTTTTTTTTAAACGGTCTGTCCGGTCTATTCCACAATGACCCTTGTAAAGAATTTGTTCTACATATTAGTTAGCACAAAGCACAAGAGTCTTGTAAAGATTATTCTGATTGGTCAAAAGTTTAAATTCCTCCATTGGTCAGAAGTTTAAATTAGTCCATTGAATCTTTGTGTAAAGGAAACTGATGGTAATGGAAAGAAAAAGCATGCTTGTAAAACATGGCATCCCAAGTTGTTGAGAGAGACCATGACATGAAAAGCTTACATAAAGGTTTAAAAAATGTGGAAATGGGAATGGCTGGAGTGAAAAGTCAGAGTGGATGGAGTTACTGTCATGGTATTTTTCACCAATTCATGTCCAAGTTCACTAATTCTTATCCCTGTTTTTACTAATTGTGAACCTGGAAGGTTGGCAGCTATGCATTAATGGACCATGCATACACAGACAAAACTTCGTTTAATTTCGAGTGGGCAGAAAGATCGAGTTTGAAGAATATCAGTATCTTGAGCTGAGAAGTATGTTTCTACACCAAATCAAAGGAGTTCTTTTCCCAACTCAAAGCAGAACATGTGTGGTTTTGTTCTTATTGCATATCCCTTTGTTAGTTGCGCATTCATTTCCATTTTTATTATGTTTACTTTAAAAAAATATGAATGATATATTTGATAAAAGATACTGTACAACCTCAAAAAAAAAATCCCCATGTGATGCAAGTAACCATGGATAATAAGCCCAAGTATAAACTGCGCATTTGTGTTGTCTGTCTGCATTGAAGATATGGTGACTAGCTTTGAATGGGATATATGAATTGATTTAAGTGGTATTGAACAGTATTGAGAAGATGCAAATAAAAACAGGGCAGGGATCGTCCTGGGCTTCGCCAATGTCGCAAATTGCGATTTTTTTTCCTTATTGGCGACAAAAATATCCCATCTGGCGATTTTTTTGGCGACATACTTTTTGGTTATTTGATTTGTACATACAATCATGGATTTGGACTGGATAAATTAAAAGGCAGAACGAAAGGAAGCCACAAACTTGACTAAGCAATGCATTGGAATCAATCTGTTACACAAACGATCCTTTATTCTTATTGACAACCCCATCTTTACAGTGCATTGTTACATCATAATCTGCTTATGCTGACATCTGGGCTGAGTACTGTATGCTGTGATACAGTCAATCATGCTACTGCACTATACCTACAACTGACTGACTTCTGAAGACGCGAATAGAACAGATAAAATTAATTCTATGGCTAATCCTTCTGTTTTTTTTTTATACATATACCAATACAATAGTTTTGCTGAACCTTCATAGAAAACTGATAAGCTTTGAAGTACCGACTACCATGTATAAATACAAAGCAAATGGAAAAAATCTAAATCACAATTACATCTGTCGCGAGTGCAGCATTTTACTCATTGATCTTTTCCTTTTGCCATCAGTCCTGTGTTACGGCTGCAGAGACTTAAACTCCGCAACAAGAAATAGCAAAAAAAAAAAAAACAGTTTTGCATAATTAATAATAATTATTTATTTCTCAAAATGCAGGAGTGAAAGAATCCCTAAATTGGATGTGAATTTATGCTTATATATACGGTCCAATATTGCCAGGTGTTGACTCGTATAAGCTTCATTCGTGGGAATGGAGATCCTATTTTTCTTGTCGAGAAAATTTATACAGCATTCAGTGATCATTCTTGGGATTTAGGAAGCAATTCACTACAAGCTTTGTGAAGCTAGCCATAAGGGGGGGGTGGCTGCTGAGAGACTACTGGTGTCACCTGTCAGCACTGTAGACTGTGAATGTGGATTCAGTAAGATGAACTTCATAAAAACTGACATCAGAAATAAGCTCTGCATCTCATCTCTCGAGAATTTAATGAGAATTAGCATGTACAGATGTGAAAAATTAGACTTTGAAACTGCATTCAACAAGTGGGCAGCCCTAAAATTGCGACGGATCTTCATGTAACACTTTGTAACATTTTGTTAATGCTTCTTGTAATTAAAGTATTAACTAATCCATCTTTTGTAATTTTCATTGCCTGTTACATTAATAGACTAAATTAACACTTGGAAAAATGCACACTACTTTTTTGGCGACACTTTTTGAAAATTGGCGACAAAATATTGAGGTTAGCGATTCTTTTGGCGACATCTTTTTAAAAGCCAGGACCATCCCTGACAGGGGCCCATCTTGGTGGCACTAACTTGTCCACGTGTAGTGATGCTTCCCAATTGTTTTCTTTACTTGAACATGAATGTCTTGAATTGCAATATTAATGTTTTGGCAATACTCTACTCTGTTGGCTACTAACTATTTTAAGGTATTTGAGTGCTGTGAATGATGCATCTTTATTCCAGGGGTGGTCTTCCAGCCCGGGGAGCTCCAAGAGGGGCCCGTGGTTCCCCAGCTGCCAGAGGGAGAGCAGCCCCAATGGCACCAGTCCCGTCTCCAATGGAGGCAAGTTATGATGATTACTCTGGGGTAAGTGCAGTAATAGCAGCTGATACAATATTCTGATAGAGTTGTGCATGCATCTGGAGTGGTTAATTGTATTTTACATTTGTTGACGATTATTTTTGTATCTAGTTTTAATTTTATAAGGACTTGGCAACATAGCTTTATGGAATCGCCATATTATCTGCATGGTAATTTTGATGGCACAAATGGAGGGCAAAACATCCCCTCAACAAAATTGAACCTGTGGCCATGTGATACCAATGCTACCTTGATAATGAATGAAAAATGTGCAACCGTCCTTGTTTAATTTGACATGCATCTACACCACAAAAACACAAGTTTGCTTTTGGAAAGAGCCATGTCGGTAATCTCATTGCTAACATCTGCTAGGTAGAAAATTAGTTGTGCAAATGAATCTCAGATGTACTCATTTTGTTGTGTATTAAAAACTAGCAAATTTAATAATGAAATGTGATTTGAAGGCATTTAAACAACCCTATAAAATTGAACCCATTCCATAGGTTCTATAAGATGAAGAATTTTTGTCCTGAAGTTTTTTTCTTCTCTTTTTTGTAAATGTTTGGTTTTTATTAAATTTGATTATAGTTTTTGATTTTGAAAAGACCATATCATGCTTGATTAATTAACATGATTTTTGTATATCAGTAGTTATCTTTGCTGATCTTGCAGGGTTACGGTGATGCAGGATACGATTCTGGCTATGGAAAAACAGACCCTTATGATGCTGGCTATGGCGGAGGACACGAGTAAGGATCACGTTCAGGAATTTGTATAACTTGTGGTTTTTGTTATAGACAAGTCCATATGTACTAATCAAGCAGAGAAAAATTGCTAACAAGCACCATCTATGATAGGAGCTTTCTTAGCTATGCTGGTTATAGGCCAGAAAAGCAGATGGGGGATGGTCCATCAAGTGGCATAAATTTGTTATTGCTGCTTTTCCTAAACTACTTCAAGGATTGTCGTGTGACTTGACACGTTCATTATGTGGTCTAGTTTGACCTGAATGAAAGGAGTGTTGTTTTGATGCTGTGGTCATCATGAAAACATGGTTATCACTACTACTGAATGAATGCTCACATCTTGTATTTTTCACCAGACGACTTGAGTTGTCTTGTGGGTCCTAAATAAAATTGTGTGATCTAAAATGGCAGCCTTGGTGGCCCTTTTGAACTAGTTGTCCTTACGTGATTTTCACTAATGACTTTATATTGGACTGGTATGGTTTCTATGACAGCCATCTCAGTCATGTTACTGATTCTCCTAAGCAAGGTCGTATTTAACCGAGATTTTTGCCAGATGTTGAGCTTCAAGGAAAATGGTGCTGCTTCCACATAAAATATGGCTGGCACATCTTAAAAATCTTGCTATTGCTACTCCTGAATGGATGGTTATACCAGTATGGGAATTTAACTAAAATGTACTTAATGAAATCTAGTTGGTCCTGAATAAAAATGCTGCTTCTTGCACATTCCAATATGGTTACTGCAATAAAATCTTGGCAACTACTTCAGAGTGAATGGTTATTAAAGGCACAAGATTTTCAGTGAAGGACTTGTAATGTCTACTTGTAGCCAAAAGTTGACGTTCAGTATAGTCAACACCATAGTTGTCTTGAAAATCTAGTACTAGCTCTGATCATATGAACATTGAACTTTCACCAAATGTCTAAAGATCTCCAGTTGGTCTTAAATAGTAGATGTTATTTCTGGTTTTCAGAAGATTGTTACGTGTTGATCCTAAATTAACATGGTGCCTGTTCCGATGGCAAGTCATCATGGTAGCGATCTTGAAAATCGTGTCATAGATACCGCTGCTGGAAAATAATTGACAGATTGGTAGTCCGGTGGGGGTGGCTGTTTTCATTACCAGAGTTATTCTAGTGTCTTGTATAGCCGAGAATGAAAACTATGGAAATTGAATCCCAATGTAGTGGTATCCATCCTGAAAATATAATCTCTTCTAAATAGACAATAATATCGGGATGGGTTTTCAACAGTTGACACAATGGTCATCTTGTAAAGTTTAATGTCACTGCACCCCCAGACTGGATGGTTAAGTTCAAGTAGTTTGTATCCTAAAGATTTTATGCTGTCTACTTGGAGCTAAATGAAATTGGTGCAAATCTGGCATACATTATGCCCACCACAGCTGATTTATTTGAAAAATCTTAATCCATAAAGAATATTGGAGATGATTAAAACGAAAAAGTAATTTTTGTCTGGGAAATTCTTTTTGCCAAATATCCTGTCACTCCAGTTGGCTTTTGTTAATTTTTTTCTAACCTTATCACAAGTTAGAACTTGAAATGTACAAATAAAAAGAAAATCTTCTTGGATTATTAGCATTAAAAACAGATATGACATGGAATATTTTTTAAAAGCCTGAATTTTTACATGTGATGGTTTAATTAAAGTGTTTCTTTGGTAGAAATATTGTGCCAAGAAGATCATTTACTTTGAGGATTATAGCCAGATGAGACTAGTAAAGGAACATGTTGTGGCATGAATTAGTCCTGTCGTTGCATAAATGGATTTCATAATGTAATTTTCATTTCAGTGACACCCAGTACTTCGACTATGGACATGGTTCAGCAGGTGGATACGAGGATTATGGTTAGTAAAGTTCTGTAAACAACAAGCTTCACCTGGTTTTTTTTTTTAAATGTACTCGGGTTGAGCTTTTGACATTATCAGGAATAATTAAGAGAACATTATGATTTTTTTTGTCCAAGGTAGAGTGATGAAGTGGAGGAAAAAAAATTGTATATTCTGGAGTCTGCTTTCGGGAGAATGGGTCAGAGTAAAAAAAAATTGAATTTAAAAAAAGAAAAGAAATTTGAGCTGTTTATTGAGGGGGTGTTCGATATAGATTTATTTTGAAGTTGTGGTTGGCATGCCACTTTCTATGGAAGGGTACCAACAATAGAAAAGAAATCAGTTGTATGGGGGGGTGTTCATAGTGTCTAGATAACTCTTAACCATTGCTTTGCGGCTTTGGCATAAAAGGCCATGACTTTTAGTGATACTTATTGAACGTTACGTTACTTTCATTGAAAATAGTTTGAGTTGCTGTGGTTGAAATAGTGGACTGTCGCATCTGTATAGACCTCGGTACATCTGTGCATTTTATATTTTATCATGTTAAGATTCATTTGGAAGGGTTTATTTTCTAAACTTTGCAGTATATCCTTTAATTGGCACCACTGTCGTGCCAAGTTGCCATAAAATGCCACTACATGGATGTAATTACTATACTATCTTGAATTGTATTGATCAAGCATAACCTTTGCATGCAAGATGAAGATGGTACTTTGTGGTTCCAAAATCCAAATCATTGCTTTTGATCCTCAGGAGGGAATGTGGTCTTTATATTTTCTCAATGCAGTTTATTGGACGAGAGGCCTGCTTAAATGAAAGTGGTGAAGGTGAAAGTGGACACTTTCAGCAGAATGGCACATGCTGAGGTTGCAAGCAGTTAATGTGAGACAGGTGATGCGAGAACAAATGTGAACAGACTTGTCATCATTGATGATCTGTAAAGAATGAATTAATAATCCAGTATTTAGAATTCCGATATTTCGATGATAGTTCAGCCTCAAGTGTGATAGGATAAATTTATTTCGTTTTGTGAACTAGAATTAATTTACAAAAATTGTTTCAATAATGATGAAAGTGAGATTGATCATGTAAAATTTATTTACAGGTGCTTCAGCTGGTTATGGAGGCAGCTCCAGTTTCAAATCCCCACCAGCATCCAGAGGTCGTGGTCAGTTCAGAAGTCACCCCTATGGCAGCTCTGGACGTGGTGGCTATTGATCTGGACAATATTATACTCTGGTTTTTTAATGTGTGTATTCTATCATGAAGGATGGAAAGTTGGGAAACTAGCAGGTTTGGAATAACCTCAACGACTCTGTACAGCTTAAAAGTGGAGAGTGGACAGTATCACTACGTTCTTTTATTTACAGAATGCATACCTCCAAGGTACATAGATTTGAACTTTGCAAACTAAAAAGATTAACAGTATCATGAGAACTAAATTAATTGGAGGTCCCAAAAAAGTTTGAAATTACAAAAACGGAAATTTATAAAGACATTTTAATCTCAGCAATTAAAACTAACATAAACAAGGACATGTACATAAAAAAAAAGGTCCTTTGCATTAATTTACTTGACATCTTTGAAAGAACATAAAGTTGAGTCCTTCCTATTCCTGCAAATAAAACTATCAGTTCAGACATCAAAATGTTCATGTATGAGAACTCGTATATTTTTTCTTCAACTCATTAGATGTTTAATTTCTTAAAATTGTGGTTTTAAGATGGTCATAGATCACTGTAGTGTTCATTTCATCAAATATTGTCACATAAAAACTTAAAATCGTGAATAAAATTGTTTTGTCATCTAAATGAGATCCAATATTGTTTATTTCACGGGAACTAATTCCAATGCCTCAAATATTCAGGAGAGGTCCTCTATTTAAAATTTTTGTAGCTGCACCAGTCAAACCAAAATAATACAGAAAAGATAAGAAAAATTGTTCCAAGTTGAAATAGACAAGACCCCTGTTTTGTCGAAGCATTGGTGAATGTATATGTTACTCAAGAAAAATTGTACCATTTACTTGGGGTCCTTCATCAAGTTGCACAAATTGTATGTTAACAATGTTTTCTGTTGGTCTGTCTGTCGACATTTTATCACAAAGTTGTGCAGACTTGCCATCTAATTTGGTGGGGGTGTTATAGTTTAGTCAGGCACAAATTGAGGTATTTGAGTACCGTTTGTGTGTACAATGTTCAGATGGGAATGCTTGTTTATGGTTTTATCTTGCCAACATTATTTTGAATGGAACGAGGTTTTTTTTCTTCATGTGATGTTGCTTGATACAGGCATAGCCCAAAACATTTTTGGCTGCAATATGGTATAGACATTGCTGTACCTTATTTATTGTTTTGTATCGAAGAAATGTCATCCACATAACATTAATGTAGCATAGAGGTGTGCCAACATTCTCTCCATTGTTTATGTTTTAAATGCAAACAAATTCACCTTATCTACGTCACTCTCTCAAAAGTACATAATAACTGGTGAGCACCTCAGGAACTGTATTCAGATACAGTATGGTGTAAACTTAAGACTTGCAATGTTCCATTTGTGGGTTTGGTCTCAAACTACATGTTCAACAGAGTTGTGATCCTTAAGGAGCAGACTTTCAGTCGCATGGAATAGTTGAATGTTGGTGTCATTCTGCTTAGGGTAATTAACATAAACAGTATTAACATGGAAGTATATCGTAGCATTATCTCAGATCTGGATATGCTTTCTATTATGGTTTCTGCAGATAGAAAAGAGGTAGAGCAATTTCAGGCCTGGAATCTTGTTAACACCCAACCCCATCTCACCTTTTTAAATTTGAAGGACTAGTCAATAAATTTACTATTCCTGCCTCATCATCATTCCTTTCCATAAAAATGCTGACTGGCAAAAATGGAAACTTTACTGGTAATTAGGCTGTACTAGCCAACAGCACAAATATTGAGCCATGGAATTTTCTTTCTTTGGCAGATAGAGAAAAGTTGACATGTGTCCTTCATCCGGTAAATTTCAGGATGGAAATGTGTTTTGGAAGGTTCTTGCCATGATCTAAAATTTGCTTCACTATTGAATGTTTGGAGTATCCTGAATTTATTTAAAGGTGGTATTACAGTTTTTGGGGTGGGTGTTTCCAGTTAACTTTTACACTAGAATAACTTCATGATGGCTTGTTGAAGAGGATACTATTTATTATTATTATGAGCAGGAGTTATTTTTAAACAGACAATGAGGATTTCAGATAAATTATGTAATTTTGCTACATTACAAAATATTTATTCCAAAAAATTCTTTTATTTTTTAAAATGCCAGCATATTTTAAGTAGAATGTTCAACTAAAAGGCAGTATGGTGTTGTCTGCAAGGGGTGCCAACTGTAACGATTATTTCTTAAATAATATTGTCCAAGGGGCAAGCTGCATACATTCAATACAATATTGGGGGTGGTTATGTTGTAGTCCATTGTTTTATAACATTAAACAATTGCTAAAATTTGTTACTGGGCAGTAGTTTTATCGAGCATGGATGTGGTTGAGTGATTCAAGGCTGGCACCTTTACTGATCTCTCATCTTGTCTCTATCTGCAGTAGTTAGTTGTGTCTAAAATACCCCAGTATGTTGCTTGTAATTCGTGCATTTCAGAGTCGTACTGCAACTTAAGGTGAACATCGTTTCTTAGACCTAGATGCCTCATTTGGATTTCAACTCTACTCTACTTTGGCTCTTGTTTATCAACTTTTCCTTCTGTGGGCTTGGGAATGTGCACCTTGCTATAGGTCATGAGATAGCTGTGATTAGCTTGCTGGACTTGACTGAAAACATGGCTGGTTAGATTCCTACCATCAGATCAACCAGGATAACTTACTGGGACATGTTTCCATGGTTATGGCTTTTGATTCCAATTGTCTTTGCACTAAATGCCCTACTTGTGTTGCTACAGTATATAATACCAAACCAAAAAGTGTATAAACTTCACATCTTAACATGGTTTGTTGCTTGTATTGAAGAGTCCTTGAAAGAATTAGATTTCACACATACCATGTCATCATTTTGAGAAAACTGGTTCATGTATACTAATGTCCTGACTTTAAGTTTCCCAGGAAGAGTTTTGGTAAATCCCCAAGGAGCAAATTGTAGTGAGTGGGGTTCATTGCAATGCACCCATCGAAGATGAGGCATTGGATTCAGTAACCTCTTTGTCATACAGTAATACTAAATATTTGCAGAAGGATTTAAACTCCTTCATATGAATTAAGATGTTTGTTGGAGATGTAATATGCTTTTTAATGTTGTAGTGCATAAAGTTGATTTTATTGTATTGCATGCAGGTTTTGAGATTTCAAACAAAAATTAAATGTTGGATAAAGAATTTTTCATACTATGTATTTGTGCTATTGAACAGTTTAACATAGAAAGCTTAACTTTAACAAGGTTTTAAAAAAAAAAACTTGATTGGAGTGTTTTAAAAAAATTATAGCTTTGCAGTAATTTAGACAAATTGACATTTGTATATCAATTTTTCAAGTTTGTAAATACGCTTCAAAGTATTTCGGTAAATTTAAATCAGTGTCGGATATTTATCTCCATTTACAAAAATTGCATTGTCTTGTCAATCACATTAATAATATGTCTTTAAAGCCTTTTACAGATGTTTATAGCTGATTGTACATTAGCCAAAAATAATCCAGGAGACATATATTTCACCAGAGGGTGTCCACTATTTTGTAGTTTTTTTTTTTTTCAATTAGTGGTTTTAATAGTTGCTCTAAATGCATTTGTTGCTGACTTGGTTTAATTAACAGATAAACCTCTCTTAAAAGTAAATTCACATTGTACGAAGTAAATAGTAGAATAGTTCAAATAGACTACACTCAGTGTTTTTTTTAATATACACATTTGCTTTGATTTTCAATAATATTAAATACACTGATGAAAGTCAGCATTAGAAAATAAAAATGCACAAATATGGATTTAAAGAAAATGTGGACACCCTTTAATACTGTCAATGTCGAAGTACGAGATCTTTTAGCAAATAACTAGGTGGAATGATCTTCAATGAAAGCCATGAATCTGCAGTGGTCCAAAAAGGGAAAATATTCTCTAAAACCCTAAAAAGCCATTTTAATGGCTGAAATGTAAAGAAGAAAAGACCTGAAATGACCAGAATTAAGCAGGAATATCAGAAAATAACCAGCCCTTAATTCCCCGATGGACACCTTAATGTAATCACCAGGTAAAGTAGTTGTACGCTACATGTATGTATATTAACTTTGTTTAGTAACGTAAGGTATTACTGTTATAAAATTTGATGTAGACAGTATATATAAAGATGAAAATAAAACTGATGGTTTTTATCAAATGTGAAATGCAGATAGTCTTCGTTCTAGATAAACTAATGTAAAAGTTTTAAATTCCATTTACATGAATGTTAACTTGATGGATAGCTTCTTGTATTAACATAAATATTTATCTGGGATGATGATAAAGCTTTACGAATAGGGTAACAACAGTGTGCATTTAGTGTAATAATAGTCGATAAATGATGAACAAAATAAATATCATGTGGGGCATTATGAATATTTAAATAAACTTTTAATTTTAGGATGTTGATAAAATGTGTTTATTTTAAACATTATGTTGTGATGTAAATGTTTCATTTTACAATGTCATTGGAATATCATCAACCAACATAATCTTTCCTGGATTTCATGAAAGTCACCAAGATGAGTTTTTGCATGTCTGTTTTTAATTAATTAGTTTAGGAAAAAGCTCATTGAATAAATTTCATTGCTAGTTTACCAGATCAAGAGGATTGGTGAGCTTTTGGTATGGCAACCATTGCTATTTTAACCTGAAAGTTGGAATCCGACTTGGCAGACAGCATCTTAAGTTTGTACAAATGGTGTTGGTCTTAAAATAAAATTGAAGTCTTTTAATTTCCATTTCCAAACTGCTTCAAAATTTAAAAGTATCATGGCAAATACTTTAACCATTGCTAAAAATTTTAAATATTTTTAAAAGTTTCCATTTAAAAATAATCACTGCAGGATTGGACTAAATTTCACATTGAGAAAAAGGTCTTTCAGTCTGACAAATGTCAGAGTGCTTTCTAATATGAAGCTTTTAAAAGTTTCAAAACCTTGAAACAATTGAATTTATAAAGTGTATTCAACAGCATTGGAAGAAATTTTATAAAAATGTATCTTGTGGCAAACTGCTTATGCATTTAGCTATTTTGATAGTCGTCAGCAAGGTGAGTGATATCTGGCGCACTTTGGTGTCTTTAAGCCACCATGCTCTGTAATTGCCAGAAAAATGAGCAGTAAAGTGATTTATAAAATTTATGTAATTTGAGATGTTTTTATTGCCTTCATAAAAATGGTTCTGAATGCTGCATATTGGTTTCCATGGAACACGTTCAGCTCCACAAGACAATATTGTATACGTGTACTCATATTTATTGATTACATTATAAAAATAATCCAGTTATGTTTTCTTTTGCTCAATAGAACATTTTACTGAGCTGTGAAATGTGATGTTGGCTTCAGATTGGCAAGTATCATATTTCACAGCTTGTTACTTTTTTAAAATATAATTCCCGAAACAATAATGTACCATAGAAGTATACAAAATATTTAAGAAAGTATAAAGACTAATAAATTATTCATAATATCCTTTTATAGTGAAGAAAGGATTCTCTAGATAGTAAATTGTTTCAAATTTAAAGTTTATTCTTGTAAGGAGATTGATTCTAGTGCCAACATCTTTGGTCATTTGACATTTATTTCTTCCTAAAAAGATTTAATACATGCTAATCTTGGCTGTCTTTCATTTCAGGCACACAAACAACTCTTGGAGTGCTGACATGCTCAGGGCATTTTATGCTTTTTGCAAGATTTTATTTTTTATGAAGATCTTCAGCATTTTTAGAGTGAAAACAGTGAAAACAAGAAAAATTTGATTTTAATGGCAATAAAGATTTTTATACACATTTGTTTGAATCTTGATTTATTTTGTCCTCAGTTGGCACTTGCCATTTGAGGTCACTTGCAAGGTAACTTACCTATGTTCATGTGAGACAGCTTACTAGTTGCTTCCCATTGGGTGATAGTGGTTTTCACCATATGTATTGGCTGCCATTTATTGTCTATCATGTGCACACAAAAAAATATTCATTTAACGCTGCAAAACCAAATGTGTCAACGTACATCTATCAAGCCTAAAGGTCTTTGCTCGCATCTTTGAATGCCCTTGTTTTCATTTAGAAGAAAAATGTCTTGTTTTATTATAGAATGCAATTTTTTCTCACTGGTAGATGATTCTAGCTTCCACATAGCTTTTGAGAGACTTGTAGCATAAACTAAAGTTGCTGGCACAGTGAAATATTTGCTTACCTTTACTTAGTGCTGGAGAGCTTTGACTTTCATATTCAAAGTGTCGTAGGCATCTCCTAGAATTTGAATATTTACATACGTTATACTCCAGTCCTAATCTTGGACATTTGTGTCCACAGCTGTGAAAGTTTTTGTTAGCAGCACGGGTAGTACACCACCATAATAAAAGTAGGTCACTTGTCAGATTTTTTGAGTTTGGTGATGAGGTCACAATAAATGTACATCTGTAAGGCAGAACATGTTTTTGGGGGTTGTCAACCACCTGCAGATGACAAACTTGGGAGGACTTGTATTTGAAGTAAACTTTTACATTTCCAGATTATTGTAATAACTGGAGCCCATCAACCCATTTTTGTTTCACTGTTGGTGGACTAGTGGTTTGAGCGTCCACCTCATGTGGGAGGTTGTGGGTTCAATCCCCGGCGGAGTTGTACCAAAGACAAAAATGGTACAAACAGCTGCCTCACTTGGCGCTCAGTATTAAGTGGTCAGTGTTTGGACTGGCTGGCCTGGTGTAAGGATAATGTGACTGGGTGGGTCATGATGCTACATGTTTGTGGCATGATGTCCCAGTACTAGTAGCGATGTGACTGAAAAATTGTAAAAGCTACATTAAAAATCATAATAACAGATTTTTGTTTAGTTGCAATTTTAGTGATTTATTACCCCTGGTTTACATGGAAATCTTGAAACTAAATGACCCAATGTGTGATGGGTGTTTCAGTTAGGTCAGGATCAAGGTTGATCATCAACTGGATGCTATTAAAAGTTGTCGCCCTTGTTTAATACAAAGTTTAAAATTTTACCACCTTTCAATTGTAGACCAGAGGAGCTCGTGGGATGGCGTTGTTTGTTGTCTGCCCGTAAGTTTGCACAAATTTAATGCTACTCCTAAACTTAAGAGAATTGCACTGGAACTTTAGACATCCCAAGGTATAGTTTGTCCTGAATGAAACATTGCTCAAAGTGCAGGTGATGCTTGGATATATGACCACCACAATGGCATCTTTTTATTTTGTGGGTGTGTTGAAAATGGAGTCTCGACTTTATGAACAAGTGGTGTTTGCCGTAGACTTGTAATCATGTATAGTTGGTTTTTAAATGAAAAAACTTATGATCTTGCATACAATGTGGCTACTACTGGCCAATTTGAAAATCGTATTACTCAGAAATGGAGGAATCGGAATTTGGCATTTGAAATGGTTTTATATTTTAAAATTCCTGGTAATTCTTTTTGGTCAGTAGATTCTTGGCCCCTTCAAGGTACTCTTGCTGATATAACAAGTTTAAGCGAGCCAATGTTGATTAATCTTGGCACGTTTATTTGGTCATCTGACAGGTTTATGCATGGTAAATGCATGAAATAGAATCTGATGTATCCTTGATGGTGCTGTTTTTTTGTTTTTTTAAATTAGTTTGTAAAGATTTAATTTGTTTTGTTATACCTGTTTGATATTCTCTTCTCTGCCACAAAACTCGGTAGCACTGAGATTTTTAAAAAAATTTCTCGGGGTATCTATCTCACTAGACAGTATGTTCCATACAATGGTCAACATCTCGCCCAAGGTCGTGATCACAGCAACAGAAAATGTAATCCGAAAAGGTATTAAGCCAGTCATGCGCAAAGTGTATCCATATAATTGGATAGTAAAGAGTTTTGTTTTTTTTAATAGTAGTTCAAATTTAATTGCAGTCTGAAGTTTAGAACTGAAAGATAGTAGTTAGCTGGTTAAGATAATATTGAAGTTAAATTAACTTGTGAAATGTTAAAGATAACTAATAGTCATATCCATGGCAATAAAACGTGTAACAATGCAAGGAGGATACTGACGTTGCTTAGTAACTTGGCAATATAAGCCTCAAACTGGAATAAACGACCTATTAAAAGTGGCCACATACAACATTGGACGCTTTGCACACCGTGGCAATGTTTAAAGACGTTTCTACGTCATCTGTCCGCAAGGAACTTGACATTTAACATTTGAGATCACGCTTGGTATATTTTGGGAGAATAGTCTGGCTGCACAATAACTTGAAAAAAATTTAAGGTTAGAAAAAAATGTCCTGGTTCGAACCAGATACTGCCCCCAACCCCACGAAAATTAAATGGTCATTCCCCAAGGCCAATTTTTTTATTTTTTATGTGGCATTATGTCTGCATCAACTATGTTTTAATCGTCAAAAATATTTTCAAACTGGTATAAATTGTATCGATTCGCCACTAAATGTAGCTGCTGGAGTTATGAAACCGGGGGTGGGTTGGTGGGTAGAAGAAGCTAATCATCCTTTACAAAATATCTCAAAAAGGTAGGGACAGAATTTGACAACAGGAAGACCTTTCAAGTTTATACAAATTGTGCCGCTCGCCAGACAGTAAACCAGGTATGAAATCCTTTCAAGTTTTACAAATTATGCCAGTCGCCTTCAAAAGGCTAACATTCATGAAAAGAGAAACCCATCTAGTATGTGAACAAATACTATTTTAGACTTAAGACTAATTTTAACTGTTCTTCCTCCACCATTAATACTGGACGCCATGTATAGCCTATCGTGTGCTGAAAAATGGTAAAACCCACAACGACTAATTTTAACTAGACATCTTGGCAAAAAGGCCTTTCAAACGGAACAGAAGGATGTTCATCTGCAATCATATATGGTCATCATTACTAGGATGTTCATCTGCAATCATATATGGACATCATTACTAGGATGTTCATCTGCAATCATATATGGTCATCATTACTAAACATAGAGTTTTTCTCTAAGACGTTTACAATTTTTATATATTGTGCCACTCTACCATCAAATACAACCTCAGTTGCCCAAAAAATATCGAACAAAATCTTTCTATGATGACTTCTACAATGTTTACAGAAAGCTTCAGAAATGAAGACTTAAAATTTGTACATATGAAGCTAATCCACTATCAGATTTTAACGTTTAACCATCATATCTTTTAAAATGGTAAAAAGAAAAAAAAATGCTTGCTTTGACTAAAATTAGAAAAGAAACTGTAAATGGCGACTTCTCACAAATTCCTCAGCAAAAATTAACCATATTGACAGTATTCTGGTTAAACGAGCATTTAAATTAGACAATAGATGCCAATTCGCGATTAAATATGGCTGCCTGTGGTGAAAATTGAAATTAAAATCTTTCAAAAAGCCACTAAACAGGAAGCATCATGGCACAGATTTTTACAGCTGATGTTCTGACATCAAATATGGTCACCGTTGCAAAGAAAAGGCAATCTTTGACAAAACCGCTGAACTTAATTTGATATGGGTAACTGAAGTCATCCTGGCAAGAACACGTTTCAAATCTGTATTGCCAATCGGTCACCATTACTAAAAAAAAAAAATGTCTCCAAAATTGTTGAGCGGGATTTGACTACAAATGACCCCGACAAGGAGAACACTGATGTATAGGAGATGACGTCAATTCACCGACCATCATTACAAAAAAATTAGAAATATCTTCTTTATTTTTCTTCTTTAAAAAAAATATAAATTTACCGCTGAATAGAATTTTACCAGCTCCATATAAAGAAACCAGGAGTCATAACCTTTGAAATTTATTAAATCATGCGCATCACTATCAAATATGGCCACCGTTACTACAAGCAGAAAACTGTCAACGAATTGTCAAAAACTGATCAACAGAATTGATCAAGTTTGTACTCCACAGTCAGTATATAGCCACCAATAGTAAAACCTCCAAAAATTCGCTCATCATAATTTGACCAAATTTTACAGAAAGCAATATGGCATAGAGAGGTTTCGATCTTGTACAAATGATGCTTGTCTGCCATCGTTACTAAATATAGAAAAACATCAAAGATCACAGAGTGAAAAATGACCAACTTAACAGAAAGGAAATGGGCATGAAAACCTTTAGGATTTATACAAATCATCCGATCGGATATCAAATCTGACTGCCTTAACTAACAATGGAAAACCTTCAAAGGACGTCATAAAAGCCGCACAATGGAATTTGACAAAACACATTGTTTCAGTTTTATGTAGATGATACCGATTCACCATCAAATATAGCCGCCATTACCAAAAATAGTATAACCTTGGAACATTTTCTTCACAATATCAGCCCAACAGCATCCGATCTGACCCGGACTGGATGTCAATCTGCAAAGACCGCCGCTGTTTCTAGAATTAGAAGAAGCGTATACATAACTGAACGAAAAATTGCATCATCGCATTTAACTAAACTTAACATATATTCTAGCACAAACGGCTTTTAAATTTGTACAAATGATGCCAGTCTGACATCAGATAATGGTGATATCTGGCACTGGCTGCAGCACATAAACTGTTAATAACTTCTTTCTATAAAAGCGTTTAAGAGACTTTCATAAAATTAGGAGTGTCCTAGCTTCAACACCTTTGATCTGGCATATTAATGATGCTGCTCCTTTGTCAAATATGGCTACCATGACTAAAAGTAGAAAAACATTTACACAACTTCATATAAAAAAGCATCGAACATACTTTGACCAACTTCCACACAGTGTGACGGCATAGGGTCCTTTCAATGTGGAAAAAATCATGCTGGTGTGCCATCAGATATGGATGAAGAAGTACAGGACACATCTTATATAATTGTTTTCGTTTCGTGTGCGATAAACAGCGCTGAGAGCAATTTAGACAGAAAACACCATACTGGGTTGAATACTAAAGAAATGTCAGCCAGATGAGCAACATTAGTTTTTGCCCATGTAAACCTCGTATGTATACGAAATTGATCTTAAGAGTGGAGCTTACCTCCGATAATTGCATTGACAAAAGATGGAGAGAGAGAGTCTGTAATGGGTATTTGATAAAAATTATACATAGTTTGTTATGACATTTTTGTTTCTTTGAAATTGTAAATATATTTAATGCTGATCGATACAAAAAATAACGTTCTTATAAAATGATTGCAGCTGCACGCGCAACTCTATGCACACAAAAGTCTGAAAGTGTAAATTGGTTAATTTGAAAACGTTCACCTCAATACGTAACATCAGTGAGGAATTACGATATACAAGGTCATTGTGGAATACATTACAGCAACAATGCTACGGGAGATGCAATTAGTAATGTATATTTGATTTAATTTAATTGTCTGTAAGTTTTAAATTTTAAAAAAAAATCATTACATGTCAGTGTAATGTAATTTTGTTTACTAGGAATTTGATATTTTCCAGAAATTTCAGTTTGACCTGAATCTGTTCATAAATACTTAATATTTAAAACACTGTTTCCATTTCTGACCTAGTTCCTGGCCTTGATTCAGGGTCAAGTAAACTACTCTTTAATTTTATTTTATTCTCGAGTAAAATGTTTGGTTTTTATTAAGGTCATACTAGGTGTACGTGATATTTTATATATGTAAACAACCTCAATTTCGCAATTCTGGGTTTTCCGAAATTGCGCAGTAGTCCGGGTTTATATTGATGTCTATAGAGTTGTTTCATAGTTGGGCTTCTAAACACTGGGAAGTAAAGATGTTCATTTTGTTGTGACAGTTTGGAGTTATATGTTAATTTTTATTCAAACTATTTGGATTCTAAAAGATTAATTCTTTTTCCTGGAAATTTTTGAGTGCTTGTAAAGAATTCATAGACAAAGACATTTATTTAAATTTTATTCGGAATTCAAACACCGGAATATTGTTTCTGTGGTTCACAAAGGACTGTACACATCAGTTCTATACTGACTACAGTATATGTTATCGCCTTCCATTATTAATTTTTGGCCGGCACTCGAACTTGAATTCGTTAGAATATTTCATTACTAGGACTTTTAAAACTTAATTCGCGGATTATTCGTGGATCATTTTTGGATTTGATTCTTAAAACCGTAAATTCTTATTTTTTTTCTTCTTCATTTTTACAGTGTTTTACCAGGGAAATAAATTATTTGTCAAATTTTCTAAAGCTTGTTTTCACTCTTTCTTTTGCTACCGTTTAATTGAGCCTAAACACGTAACGTAAGAGTAAAACTGTGCCTTACTTTTGCGTGCACTGTAGCAGAAAACTGTACTGAAGTAGGCCATGATAATGACAAAACCATATTATTGATAAGACATTTTAGAAACAAAAAAAAAAAAAAAGAAAGCATGCAAACATAATTGGTATAAACGAGGATCATGTTATTTAGACTGCAACATATCAGAAGGATAAGAATTATGCCAAAGACAGATTGTTTTCTTATATAACAAATAAACTGGCAGCAGAATATGACAAGAACATTAACAATTTACGTTGAATGAGATCCATTATATTGAATATAAGGGTTTGTAACATTCTGTAAATGGTCTGTGGATTTTACAGCGGTCTCCCTATTTTTATTGATCGAATCGGATTCCAAAACAAAATGGACACTTTGCACTCATTAGTCCATTTTGTGGCAGATATGTTCCTCATGAAGGCTACCACTAATAGCTCTCCATTTGGTTGTAGGCTATATATGCAAGGCATGGTTGATTGACATGTTGGAAATAAAACTGAGTAACGTCTACGTGTCGTACAAATAAATTAACGACTAGACGTTTGTCTATCTTGGCTGTTGGTGATGAACTACAGCTAAACTGGAATATATCGTATGAATTAAAGTGCAATTAACAGTAAAAAGAACAGGAATAAAAAATATAGG
The DNA here is from genome assembly GCA_028554795.2 of Sinohyriopsis cumingii. Taxonomy (NCBI): domain Eukaryota; kingdom Metazoa; phylum Mollusca; class Bivalvia; order Unionida; family Unionidae; genus Sinohyriopsis; species Sinohyriopsis cumingii. The sequence goes on from CM068824.1 coordinate 55,994,410, forward strand.
TGACTTTAAAAAAATGGTATATGTTAGCCTATATCGGAAATAAATTGTATCACGTAATCGATACACTTTGTATGTAGTTTCTTATTTTCGATGTGACATGTTAAGGTATCGCTTTATATGGTTTTAGTTGGTCGAAATAACCCATGACATTATTGAGCAGTATTCTCTTTACTGTTTGGCTAAGACTGGATTTTCCTTACCCGCCTTCTGGAATTTCTTTTTTTATTTTACTATTATTATCAACATTTTGGCGGCCATTTTCGAATCGATTGCCCAAAGGGGCATGATCGAAAAATGTGACGTCTATCATAATGTGACCAATTTACTTCAAAGTGACGAAGAAAATTAAGGGTATCGGTTAATGGACAGAGGGCGGAGTTAGTTTGGTTTGTTTCTTTCTTCCTGTAACATTGACCCAGCCTATGGCAAGCGTGATTTAAATGTTAACTTATAGGAGTAAATAAACTCCCCTCTGTTTAGAGACCAATGTGGACTTTTGCCAGTATTCCAACTGACAGAAAGTTCAACAACAACAGCAATCTGTGTTTTTGCGTTAAAGGAGGCTACAGCGGGATAAAGCTTCTTATTATGTGATGCGATTCCGACTCTAAATAAAACTGGTATAGTTCCAAATGAAATAATGCAAATATCCAGTCACAAATAAAGTCTGGAATTTCTGGATCCAGGAGTAGAATATCCAACAATTATTATATGCTCATTTTTTTACTCCGTTAACTTTACGTTATCAGAATTGTTCATTATTTTACGATATTGCACACCTTCGTATTTCACCCACGCGCAGGACACGCGTGCCCGATAGTGTATTAGGAACTACTTTCTAAACAAATCATGTACATTCGCATAGTAGGCGCAATACGCTTTGGTTGATTAAATTTGTTTCTGAATGAACTAAAGCAGATGTTTCGTGGACTGCAACGTACCAACTGCTTTGCTACATTCAACGTTAACTTTTTGATATATTGTTTCAGATTTTGCGATAGACACCAGATTTTATAAAAATGTTTGGTACCTACAAATAACATGCAAGCTATAAAGGCATAAACTGTCTCTTTTAGCTGGTAATAAAAATGGCAAAAAAATATACTTACAGTTTTACATCCACTATTTCCTCAAAATGTGCTTTCTTAGTTCTGCAAATCCGAATTACATGAGCCATGTCACGAGTTCTCAAGCTTGAATACACATTTCGAAAGTGTACTGTAATTTCGACCATATTCCATGTGCAATTATATCTTCCTTACTGCACTCAAAATGAAATAAACATTAAATTCAATAGCGTCTTTTTGATAATTGCAATTGAAACGCTTCATATTTTCCCCACATTATGATTTCAATCAGTCAATGACAAAACAAACACTTGCAGATGTAAACACGTTTCTCCCGCGCTGCTTCATTCCGATGTATTTCATGTACAATCTGAACAGATGAATCCAGTCCAAAATCACGAACTTTCGTAGAATCGAAACAAAATACCAAAATCTATTCATTCTGGATCAAATGGAAAAGTTGTTGCAATGCGCATTCATTCACAGTATGACTGCAAATTTCAATTTTAACTAGACACGCCAATTTCTTTCAAAAGTTATGTCGAGCGCGCGACTACGTTCAAATTTATTTGAGTGGAGTTATGTGCGCATTAATAATGTTGTTGTTGTGTAATGATGAATCTACGCTTGTGTATTCAGTTTGGAATACGGCATACATTCATTTACGTTGTTTCTTGTAGTGTATTTTGTTTATATTATTAAGCCTTAGGTAGAATAAGAAAATGAGCATATAATAAAAAGGTTACTGTATTTGTATGGGAAACTATGAACTCGTTTTGTCGGATAGATATACTGCACTCCCAAGGTCGTGCAGTATTCCATCCAAAAAACTCGTTCATATTTTCCCATACAAATGCAGTAACCTATAACTGCAATGCTCAGTAGTAGTATTTACATACTTTAGCTTAAAACATTGTAAACACTATAATCGATGGTACCTACTGTGTGGCTCGTCTAACCTAAAATGAATGAACGATGTGACCTCATACTGTGCGAACGTTTTCATGTCAAGGAAACTAATATCCACCAATATGTGGAATATTCTTCATGTCATCCCATGTCATGTAAAAACGGTATAGCATATAGCCAGGCCAAAAGGAACCGACGCGTTATTTCAGATGATTGTCAGTTACAAAATCTGTTGAATGAATTAAAAACATTTCCAAAACAGAATTATCCTATGCATATATTTGATTCTGCGCTGAACAAAGCCCGAAATCGTACTCAACATGAGGCTTTAAACACAGCAAAATGTACAATATAGAAAAATATAATTCTTTTCACAATACATTATAATCCTTCATTACCTAATATAGGCCTTATAATTAATAAACATTGGAGTCTCCTAAATTTATCAAATGAAAACAGCGTAAAATCACTTTACAACAATAAACCAATTCTTGCTTATAGAAGACCCAGAATTTGCAAGATTTTCTAATTAGAACTAAACTGGCGGAACATAAAAAAATACAATTTTCGCCATCTAAATGTATTAGACACCGGTGCTCTCAACGTGTAAACGTAAGAGAAAGTACTTCTTTCAGTAGTGATAGTACAAAAGAGGCACTTTCTCAACGTTATAACACTAACCGCGTATCAACTGATGTAATTTATCTGATAACCTGTAAAAAAAAATGTAAAATGCAATATGTTGGACAAAAACTTCAACAAGTTTCTAAGAGAATGAATAATCATCGCTTTCATTAAAAAATTGTAGAGATCCTCAGTTTTCCTCTAATATTGAAACACATTTTAATACCAATGATCACTCTCTATTCGATTTTTCTTTCAAGCCATTAGATATTGTGCATGGAGACATGAATATACTCATAAAAGAAACTTACTGGATTCATAAGTTAGATGCAATGTATCCTAATGGCCTTAATACCAATGCACTATATAGAATTGTATAATTTTTGTTTGTTTAAATTGATAAATTGTATATCCTTTATAACAATATAATTATCTGTACGACTGTTTATCTATATTTTTTAAAAATTATTTTACTGACGTTTTCAACGGAGATTCATTGTTGAAAGATTTTGTGTGAAATGTTCTATTGATTTGGAAGAAAAGTTTAGTCTTTGAATTATACTTCGTTTTTGAAAAAAAAATGCGTTTAAATGTTACTGGTTATAGAAATGTGCATTATTAATTCAACTTGCGTCAGGGTCTATTTGTTTACGCGCAACAAATGGAATGTGTAACGTTTACGTCAGAATGAACAAAATTATTTGTTCTTCTTTCTCTCTAAAATTAAAATAAAACTGTGATAAACAGAAGCCTAAATAGGTAATGAATACACTCATAAAACTTGTTGAATAATGTCCAGTTTTTGCTCATCAAGGCTCGGAAGAGTTGGACATTATTCAATTCGTTTAATAAATTTAATCTTAAATCATTACCCATTTGAGATCCTCTATGGATCGTATGCACACACCAGTGCAACAAATTCAGGATAGCAATACGCCAGCGACCTGTCTGATATTTTCATGCGACCCACTTCATGTGAGAAGTACTTGCCCAAGCGTATTTTTTGATGTTTTTTTTTTACACACACACACACACCAGACAATGAAAAGTTTACATGGAACACGTACTTCCTACCCTCTACCCCCGCCCCAATTTTGCCCTTGCAGATTGTGTGAAAGCAATATTGTTTAAAATGAAGATGTTCACAGTAGTCCTCAGAAATATAGATATGGTATTTCTTCTTAGAGTCATTTTGAGCAAAATGAGAAACAACCTAACATTTGTTTTGCAGGGTGGGGTGGGGTGAAGAAACCCTAAATATCCGTTCCTTTTGTTTCTTTTTTTTTTATTAACCCCGTAATAGGTTGACCAATGGGTCGGGGACCATCCCATGGTCATCTTACAATCAAACATTTCTGGTTATCAGATAATCTAGGAATAATAAATATAATCTATAGAGAAAGAAAACAAGCACACATGCATACACACATGCATATGGCACACAATCTAGGTGACATGGATTGTGTGATATTACAGTATTTTTTTCCTGTTTACCATCAAGTCAGAGACAAGTTACATGTTCATTATTGAGGTCCATTTTTGAAGAAATTTGTCCTCTTTTTTATTAAAATATCCGTTCCTGATCCGGTCCTGTGCATAGTTCCAATAAGTCGCCTTCTGTATTTTCCGCCCAGCGGAAACGACTCATAATATACTATAAATAGCTGCATCCAAAATCCCCACAAATCGTCGGAGGACCAAAAGAAGCCAAAACGTCTGCGATCTTATATATGTATGAAGATAAACTTTTATTTAAATAGCACACGTATTCATCAACAATCTCACTAAAAAAAAATCAAGGATAATTCATATTCCAAAAACATAGCATATCTGCACATAACATTAAGATAAATCCCTCAAATGTGTAAGAATGTAATGTGTAATACGTGTTCATTTCAGGCAGCCTGGTACCCTGGCAAATGTGAATCATAATGGGTAGCCAGGGTACCAGGCTAATTTCCAGGTAGCGTACAACTTTCTTTTTCAAATAACTGAATTATGGAATATCGAAATTAACCGAAATGTTCCTATTGTCGTGGGGATTTTGTGCTCGGCTATTCGGAGAATAAAGTCAGCTTATGTCATCCCAGTATGGCGTCAGCATTTCACATTGCTTAAAGCGCAGTAAGTTGTATTTATGTCTGTATTTCTTTCATTTATCATTGTGACTTGGTGGTGCTTGATACGAATATTGTTGATTATCAGTATGTCAATGTTGTACCCAGGAAAGTATCGCACTGTGACACAAGCTGGAATTTTAGGGTCTTGAAAGGTATGCTCTTAACTTCGTTTCAGGTTCTCGTTTTAAGGTCAAACCTTGATTATAAACAACTATACGATCTCTACTTTTGTCCAGTAATTAAGTTATGATGTGTATACTTCATTTGACTGATTAAAGGGTTTGGCTGGGATGGGTTGGTTAGTGGTTAGGTAGTCCGAGTTTTCTCTGACCCTTGTCATCCCATTTTTGATATTTGGATATTTATGTTGGGGTGTAGGGTCAGAGTCCATTCCCTATTGAAAAGTTGGAATTCTCGACACCATTTTGTGTCGGCATGGGGTAGCCGCTTACTAGCCGGCCCAGCAAGCTTGAACGACTTTTCATCGAGATATACCTGATTGAAATTAATAGGAATATGATTTATTTTTTCAGAAATCGTGAGCATAGCATTCGTCATGTCTTTAATCCGCTGACAGACGAGACGAAAGTGCATCGTTGCAGAAATTTGACTTGGATCTGTCCATTTGCATCCCGAGTCTTATGACTATACAAATCTCGCAACCAGCCTGTCAATGACATCAGAGGTCATATAGTCACATGATGTCGACAGTAAATTTCCAAATTTGTTATACATAGAATTTGGACATATTATACAGAAGTTAGTTAATGTTCGTAAATAAATATAATGCACACTTAATTCTCAACATATTTATTCTGAGAACAACGACCAGAATCCTGTAGGTATCGCAGCAGGGTGGTGAAAACCATTTTCAAGAAGTACCGAACACGTGTCAGCGATGTTTTAGCAGGTGTCACGCGACTACCACACTGACAGGTGCTCTCTGCGTAGTGAATCTGGTTTTCTTCAAATTGCTGCAACATTTACGGATTTTTGGTCGTTGTTTGCACAATAAATATTTTGAGAAGTTTATGTTTTTTCATTTTTCTAAAAAAAATGCGTGACTTTCATTTATATGTTCGAACCACAGAGAGGGTGAACAGACCTATTGCTGAAGCGTCATTTTGAAAACTAAAACCTCATACGAAAAAAAAAACAAAAAAAAAACGCTAAACCAAAGCCTCTGACCTTAACAGAGTTTCTCTAATTGGGTTAGTTTTTTGTTACTTTGTCTTTTGTCGTTTGTTTTTTTTTAAATTTGTATGTGCGTTTTGTTTACCGCGGGATGTTTCATTGAGGTCGCACCCCCTCTGTTGCTATAATTAAATCATCATTGTATCAACTTAAACAGCTAGATTAGCTAGAGAAAGATTAGAGACAATCAAAAAGTTTTTGCCTGTTCGTGATTCTCTTAGACAAAAACTTCAAGAACTTCAAGAATCTCGAGTTGAAAATGTAGAAGGTACAGAACAATTATTTAAACCCATTACAAAAGGTTACTGAAAGAGTTGCAGAAGCTACTGAAGGTCTTCTTTCAGCGTTAAAAGAAACTGCTGAGCAAAGTGAAAAAATGGCAAAAAAGAACTAAACAAATTAAAAAGATTTTACGAGATCTTCCAGGTGAAAAAGCTGCTGCTCAACCTCCACCTGCTTCTCAGCTTGAAGAACTTGAAGGTGCTGTTGTAAAAGAACCAGAACCAAAAAACAAAAACAAGCAGGAATCAGAACTAAATCAAATGATAAATGTTTCGAGATGTATATTTTCTACATAAAAGGTATTGAAGAGGTAAGATTACCTGCACTTGCCGTGGACAGTTATGATAATAGAAAAGTATTTCTGAAACCTGAGTACGCTAATAAATATGTAAATCGTGAAGCCTGGTACAAGTGGATTTATAAAGTATACCATGAAACTAATAATGTCAACAATGATGATCCAAAATATATTGAATTTATTGATGGGATAAATAAACAACTTGAAAGCTTACAACGACCACAAAAACGACAACGACCACAACAAAAACAAAACCAACAATCAAAGCAACCAGTCCAAATAACAAGTGAGGAAGAACGAGAACCTAGAGCAGAAGTAATTGATAAAGTTTATGATAAATATTTTGGTCCAAAAACAGGAAGCGGCCTTATTACTTGTCTTGACAGTGTTCTCGCCGATGTTGACCGATTGGAACATTTGATCGGAGGAAAAGGTGCAGGAAAAAATTCTCCAGAAATTATTAATGAAATATCTGATATTTGTCGAAGAATATTTACAGGCGGTGTTATGGATCGTAATGTTTATCATTCTCTCATTAAGGAAATTGTCGATGATTATTACAGCGACTGAAAACAACTGATCAGCACGTAATTTAAAAATGCTTATACGTAATGCTCAACGTAGGCCTGTATTAGTTAGGGGAGTAAACTCACGATTGCCAACTTACAAAGTGATTTACGGAGATGGACTTGGTGATGTTGTTCAGGGTTTATTTAAGAGAATAGCTCCAAAAGCAATACCGATTGCAAAACAATTAGGGATGAAAGCTATTGAAACTATTCGCGATAAAGGTATTGGTGCTGTTGGTAATGTTGGTGGTAAAGCATTTTCAGCAATCAAAGAAAGATTAGCTCGATTAGTACGAAGAAAAACACAACCAGTAAAATTACCCAGTACTGAAGTTATGCATGCAAACATTAGTAAAATAATCAATCAGGCTGCAAATAAAAAACTAGCAGAGTTGGCTGATATACCCCAGTCAGAAAAAGAAAAACATATAACGGCAAGTTTAATAGCAGGAAGTGGTCTTCGTGTTAGACGATAACAATTATAATAAAATGTTCAAACGTATATCTGATCAAGCGTTCGATATGAACGCACCAGTTCTCAAAGATGAATCTATACGTGATTATCAGTATTATTCTTATGACGCACGACAACCAGATCAGCGTGGTTGAATTTAATTACAAGTTCAAGATACAAGCATATATTTCTTACCTGCTGAAGCGTTTATTGAAGTAGAAGGGGAACTTTTGAAAGCTGATAATACAGAATATAATGCCAATGATAAGTTTCGTTAATAATGGCATCATGGCGTTGTTTGACAGTGCTGCGTACATGATTGATGGAAATAATATTGAAAATATTCAAAAAAGACGTCGATGTTGCTCCAACAATAATAGGTCTAGCAAGATATTCTAATGATTATATAAGATCAGATGGCCCGTCAATGATGTTTGCTAAAGACACTACTGACTTTCCTGACAACAGATAGTATATTATAGTACAAACAAGAAACGCTGCAAACACCGCTGATGTTGACTCACAACCTGTAATGTTTAGCATTAAAGCACGCTTCAACTTAGATTGTACAATACGTAGATCGATGTTAAGAGGTAATAGAAGATTTTCATGTGCGATTCCACTGTCTCACATCTTTGGATCTTGCAGAAATGTAAGAAAGGTTATTTTCGGGGGCAAACACATAGTTGTACTTGTAAGAAAGGCTACTGATGATGATGCTGTTTGGCGAGAAGGTGTTGGCGTTGATGCTGGTAATGTATTACTAACAAAGTTTTCGTTGTGGATGCCGGTACTGATTCCATCGCTTGCTGAAGATGAAAAACTAATTGCTTTTATGAATTCAGGTGGTAAATCATTATTATCATGGTTAACAACAACTACAGACAGTGTTCAAAGTACCGTTAATGGTTTATTCACGTGACATATAGCATTTCAGCAAGGTATTTCTGCACCAAGGCATATTTTCTTTGTTTTTCAAAACACTGAACGAGTAACTCGCAAGAAGAAAGTCCAATGATATTTGACAAACTTGGAGTTTCTGAAGTTTCACTGAGGGTAAATGGACATCAAGAACCAGCCGAAGATATATTATTAAATTTTGAATTAAATCATGTAGCACGTGACATTTATGGTACGTGATCAAAATATAAATACTGGTTTGCAAATATCACAACTAGATGTTACAACTCTGTGTCCGATTTATTACTTTTCGCTGGAACATCTTGATTTATCTAGACAATCTGTCGTTGATATTCACTTTCGAGCTCGAGTAAATAGAAACACTGGAGTTGTTCCTTATTACAGAGCAGTTGCTATTATACTCCACTTTGGTATTCAACATTACCAACACAAACACTAACTGATCTGCCAATGTGTGGTCGTGAAGTAATTAATGTACTCAATGCTATATCTTTATCAACATCACCACATCACAATGTTGTGCACGATTATACAATTAGCCGTTAATCGTTTTAAACAGATCTTAAAGTATAATGGTTGATATTTACGGAAGATCTTCTTCTATCAAAGACAAGAACAAAAAGATGATATTGATTTGTCAAATTACGCGACTAAAGATGAACTCGTTGATAGTATGAACCTCTTTGGAGTTGACCGAGATGAAGTTGTTATTTTTCAAGATAATCACGTTGTTTGAAAGACGAATGGAATGACATAGTTCGTAAAGATCTCGGCGCAACCACGGATAATATTCCATATTTACCAATGACGGAAACATCAGAAACTCGAGTATCTCAATACTAACTATTAGAAATGAAATTGCAAAAAGCGTTGCTAATCGTTTGCGATCTACCGATGATATAATGACAGGTGAATTCAGCATGAATGGAAATAAAATAGTTGTTTTAAGAGATCCAACATCTGATGAAGATGCTGCAACAAAAAAATATGTAGACTTAGTAGATACTGAATTGACCACGATACGAGCTGAGTATGACGTTCACGTAAATATGTTAACAAATTTTCGTAGAAATTTTATAAAAATTAATGAAATCGCAGAGGAATTCTTTGGAAGTCCGTTGACTGTTGACGTAAAACTCGGCGATATTAACACAAAACTCGGCGATATTAAAACAGCTATGTCAGATATTGAAACGATTAATAAACGATTAGGTGTTATCGGATATCCTAAATCATTTTCAGAGTTAATCCCGATAACGCAGAGTAATATCGATGATATTAGAAAAAGACTAGAAGATGTTATAAGTGGAATTCCTGATATCGTTAAAAAACATTAATCTGATTAAAATTTCCGACAAGCAGATTATCAACCTGGTATATACAGTAGCGTCTGACCAAGCATTATGGTTACCACTCAGTAAAACCATTGCATATCGCGCTGAGGTTACCGGTGTATACAGGCTTTCTGTACTCGGTGTTGTAACATTTAAAATATCTACCACGATTTCACGGCCTTGTCCACTGACTCCGTCAGGTGGATCTCCTGGATCTATGTTAGTGATGTTAAATCAAAACGACTAGGAAACATTGCTGTGGAACCCGGAAAAAAATATACTCGGCTTGATTTATTATTGGTGTCTTAAATTAGACGCTGAATTCCCACCTAATTAAAATATGAGCATTACGATCAACGTTCAACGTTTTAGTTACAATCAAGCACGTGAATGGCAAACAAAATTTAAAAATATCGTTGACGAGTATATAGTAAAAATAAAAAGAATATCGCAGACGTGAAGTTATCGTTGACATAACTGTTTATTCAGCGTCTGCTGCTATTGCTGCAGCCGGCGTATTGTTATCAACAATAATAATAACATCACCAGCAGTTGTAACAATTTGTGTTTCAGCTGCAACAACGATATCCGGTATTCTTAATATCATTGCAAAAACATATGCACGTGTAGAAATGCAAAATTGCATGATTATATAATAAAATTACAGCGACGTTAGCATACTCCAAATTATCCTCGTTATTTTCAGCAAGTGTTAGCGACGGAAAAATATCAGATTGTGAGTTCACGGATATGATTAAAAGTTATGAAGACTCAATGACTGTGACTGATTTAGAAAATCAGGATTTATATAAGAACGTCAACTCCGAACGAGCTACTTCAGCAGATTGTCGTTAATACAACTCCGTCAAAAGCTACGATGATATCGGTAAGCTCAACTAAACTGAATTTAATGTTAATTTTCCAACTGCAATTACAGCGAAAAAAATTGCACTAGCACAAGTACGAGTATATCACAATTGGCCAAATATCAGATCAAAATCATTCGGTGGATTACCAGCAAATAATTAACTTATACTTGCAAATAAAAATAAAAATAATAGAGCACACAGGACTGGAACGTTGTCAGAATTCAAACAGGTAATTATCAAATCGAACAAATTAATGACGAATTCCGGCGCAGAATAAAATCTTTAAGTGGAAAAGAATCAAAAATAGCTATAACAGTTCACGAACCAACTTTATTAGCTGCAATTGAAATCTTTTCTCCAGATTATGTTGTTGTGGTTCTAGGGTCTAACGCTACTTTTCTGCACAAGATAGGCTATACATGGCGGCCAGTATAACTGGTGGAGGAATAACCCTGGAAAACCCAGGGAAGAACCACCGACCCACAGATTATGTTGTCGATATTTATCAATCATCGATAAGATCTATCCTTGGTTGGTCTGAAATTCCTCCAAAATGTAAAGGACCACCAGAACCAAAGTTAGATGAATTTCTCACAGATAAGAAAAAAAATGTGTAATAACTCCAGAATATCAAGAAGAATTTCCATGGAAAGTTTATAGCTAGTCAGCCTATTGTATTACTTCTGATGGTACGAAGCTTCCTTAAATACCAGTAGGTCTTTCTAGGGTATCTTATGAATATAAAGTTGAAAATTATTCTAATGCGATTAACTCTGAATACTCTAAATCACTTACAGGTCTTCGAAATCTCTTTTTGTCTCTATCTCAATATTATAATGGTGATATAAAACAACAACAAATTGAAACTATAGAGCATTTAATCAAGTTGTATCAGACATCGATTATCTTAATACATTTCACACTGAGACATTAAAATTTTACATTGAGAAAATCCATAATGCAGATAATTATATAGGAGACTTACAAATAAGAACATTTCTAAATAGTCATAAAATAACCGAAGCAGATCTAGAAACATTTATAATACCAGAATTTAGAACTGACGAGCTGAAAAAAATCCCTCAACGATATTATTAATGAGTTTTTCCCTAAAATTGCTGAGTCATGAAAAAATAGCCCTACCAGCATCTCTTCTGAAATTTAACAATGATCCAAATGGAAGAGGTCGTCATATTTCACCAGGAATTGTAAATATAGCCTCAACGATCGCAGTTAATCTTGTTTGTGATGCAATGGATGGCCGTTATCAAATAGGTCTTGAAAAAAATCAATTCAAGCTCAATAAGGATATATTTTATATACTTTTACACCTCAGGTACCTTCTGAATATTTGATTGTACAAGAACCGATCAATCCGGTTTATCTACGATGTCGTAATCATTTATTGTCAGGAATAGACTTCCAACTTACTGACCAATTCGGTTATTTAATCGATATACGTGGAGAAACTTTTAAATACAAATCTCTACGTAAAATCTTAACGAGATATTTTTGTAGAGTGTTTTACAATAAATTATTTAATCAAGAGATATTATATAATGAACGAACATATGAGAGTTTTTATAAACGACAAAGACATGCATGAAAACACCATCACAACAATAATGACACAGCCCTCAGTCAATACAGAACAATTTAGTGTTAATAAAGTTATTGATGAATACAGCAACGAAGACTTTTCTTGACGTAGGAACAATTAAATAAACTGCGGCGAGAACATATCATGATCACGTGTGATAGAGATCAGATTATGAATTATATACATTCTTGCATTCAATTTGATTAGATTAAAAAACAATGTTTAATTCTGAATAAAAAAAACTGATTTCATTAAATTGATGGGTATATTACCATAAACTAAGATAAAAAAATTACACAGTGTATTTTTTTTTGTTCTCGGGAAGAATAAAAGTTACACACACACACACACACACACACACACACACTCACACACACACACACACACACACACACACACATATATATATATATATATATATATATATATATATATATATATATATATATATATATATATATATATATATATATATATATATAATGTAAAGATGTCTTAATTTTATTATGGATGAATTTGAGAGATTATCTAAAATTAATCCTTCTAAAGATAAATTTAATCTTGACAGAATATCCCCCGACTTACCAATGCGAGCTCTGGTTGATCCGACGAATAAAAGTTTAATTAATAGTATTCATGACGCAAAGAAAGAATTTAGCAAGGATGGTGCATCTCGTGTGGTCGACGTTCAAAATCATACGTAACACCGATGGTGTCGACAAAGTCGACGATACTACAATAAACGATAAACAAGCGGCAATCGAAGATATTTTTTTCAGAGTAAAGTTTATTGTATTAACAGAAACGAGCAGTAATACTTGAATATCAGTAACAAACGTGACACTGTCCTTCGTAGTGACAAAATTGTTATATTAAGTAATAATTCCAACCAGGAATGTTTTACTGGTATTGACAAACTGTATTATAAAAGAGCGTATCCTGTAAATGCGGTTATTCATGGAATTTATCCGATAAATGATAAACCCAGCGTTAATAATCTGAAACCGATGTAATGTTCAAAAATGAATTCTGTAGCCGAACTAGTAACTGAACATTTTACCAACGCGACACGTAGAAACGGTTTAATGGCCAAAAGACGTAAAATAATAAACGAATGGGGAGAAATAGTTAAAGATACCGGAGCATCTGTCAAAGACGTGGTTGAGCGAGGAAAGAAATTAAAATTTTCAGTAACGGTAAGAACAATAACCGGAGAGATTTTATACGAATCAAAGTGTAAATCGAAAGGAGCTTCGATTGAAATTATTGGTCATAATGCGCATGCGTGGACTAATGCAGTAACAATATTTCCACGAAATAGAATTGTTAAATTTTACCAAGGGGATAAATTTGATTTTATTAACGAAATAAGAAAGAATGATCCTGTTTTAGTGTGGTTACTTCAAAGTTCAGATAATGGAAATTATGAACAACTTGTACGACCTAATGGCGTTATTTATCGTACAGAATCTCTCCATGAAGAAATAAAAAAATATTGCGCGGCGATATCTATCGCTGAATATACCCCATGAGCCTGACGATGTCATGGCTGAACAATTACTGAGTAATTGTTTTACCGTTCCGTCAGTTGCTGCTCATTTTGCTAGAGAGAAAAATTCGTGGCAACCAACACGATTGGATTATCTTGAAGAAATACAACGCAGCTATGTCGAATACGGACACGTTGGATTAAGGAATACTGAATAAGATTATAGATATGTTATTTCAGTTGATATGGTTGCATGTTATCCGGGACGTTTTCTTGGAATGGGAGAGTGTTCTAAGTATTTTGAGCGATTTGGACATCCTACACACAAAATGACCAGAGTGTCTATAAACGGAACATTACCGGATTTTGATATAACTGGATTCGTTTGCATCGAATCATTTGAGTTTGCTGAAAATCTTCATCCGATTTCTTATGTTTGCTTTGGCAAACATTTTTCAGAAAAAATGTGGGCACCAACAGTATTGTTACGGTATATGCTTGATGTGAAAACCATTATTGTTAACAGTGAGTGAAGCAATTATATCATATCGTCCGCAGAAAGAAGTTTGGTTTCCACAACAAAAGAAATATTCTGATGATGAAAATCCTGATATAACTGATTTTGAGAATAAAATAGTAAAAGATCTTGGCAGAAAAAAATCGGCAAATTCACCCAAGGAGGATCATATGATCATCAGTAATATATTACAAGATTTATTATAGATGATGCTCAACTAGATTTTATAATTGCTGATACAACGAATAGAAATACGTTTATAAGTCGAAGTAATATTAATTTATCAGACGGAACTAAATTAGGTATAAATGTGAGTTACCCTGATGGTGAGTCACCGCAGTTTACTCATTTAGGATCTTCAATGTTCGCGTACGTTTTGATAAATCTATTATCAGTGATAAACATATTTCCTGATACCGCGGTTAGAGTCGCGACGGATTCATTTTATATCAATAAACGAAATTACAGGATTGCTGGAACAACTACATGTCGGCACTTATGCATCACGGGGTGAATGGAAAATAAAACAAGAAAGTATACTTAATTATTCTGAATCCGCCGAAGTTGAAATTAAGGGTATTTAGTACCAAAAAATCAGATATCAAAATTGTCGTCAGCACCATCTGTATTTGATCCTGTAGCTAGACATAAAAGTTTATCTCAGTGAGCCTGGAGTTTTGGTAAAACAACTCGTGTGATCGAATTTTTCTTGAACAGTTGTTCAGAAATAGTTGTATTAACACCTACACCCGAACTCGCAAGAGAAATGAGAGAAAGAAATATTAAATCATGAACTTATCATAAATTATTTGATGGAAGGGAGATAAATGGACTCTTGAACGAATGGATATATATATATATATATATATATATATATATATATATATATATATATATATATATATATATATATATATATATATATATATATATTCCAAGGATTATTGTTTTGGATGAAATATGCACTGTTTCATTAGAAACGTTAAAAATATTTCTTGATTGGTTTTTGACGAATAATACTGATGTAATAATGTGCGGTGATCATGGTCAACCAACACCTTTTGTTGAATTATCGCCACATATATGGCTGATGAATTTTGTAGATTATTATGAAGAAATTACTTATGATCAAAGAGCACTTGATCCAGAATTAAGAGAGTTTAAGAAATTAATCAGACTACAACCGAATAAAATTCAGTGTGCAATAATGCGTGAAATAATTTCAGAAACTCCTATAAACAATTTTTGGATGATTTGCTAGTTGCAAGTAGAAAGATAGTTCATGATACACAACAACAATCATTTATGTTACATAAAAATATTTTTTCAAATCTACACGTACCATTATATTATCTACCGGTTGATACGCGACGGCATTATATCGACGTTGATATACCAGGATCATTAAATGATATTGTCTTAGTTGCTATCAGGATTGTTGAAAGCGCGTTAACTATGGAAAAAACTCAATGGACGCTAGGATACGCAGTGACAATTCATTCTTCACAAGGATTAACTATCTCTGATACAAATGTTTGGATTGTCAATGCTCGTATTGAATGGTCAAATTTAGTTTATCACGCAGTGTCTCGAGTCAGAAGAATATCTCAGCTGCGGAGAATTGTCAAATACTTTACAGAAACTACTGGCAATAATGATGTTATTGACAATGATATAGTAAGATTTTTTTTAAAGTTATAAACAGAGTGACAAATAAAAAAACGCGACTTCTCAATGCTAACATTATCATGACATTGAAACAACAGCAAAATAATCATCGTGCGAGCTGTAACACAGTAATATTGTGGAAGTATTCAAATAATAATCCATGACAATTTACTGTATACATAATTAATAATAATTTTGGTCATACATGCAAAAACGTGATGCTGGCCTGTCTTGAATGTAATCGACGTCGAAGTGCTAGTTTACAAAAGTGAATGCGGTGGTAATTGTGTGTCTTCAGGAATTACTTGTAATTGTTCGCGTGCAAATCCAGGTTGAGGAGCAGCTGAATCTAATATGTAGATTGCATGTCTACCCGTGGATTTTACCACGCTAGAACATGTTTGTTTTGTAATACTCCAAATAGGACCAGTCACTCTTTTTTACCACCTTCAAGTTCACCTGGTTCAGATAAATATCTTCCAGTAACATTACCTAATACTGGTTGTTTTGAAAAATCGTGTCGTTGTATTGGTATGTTTTTTTTTTTTTTTTTTTTTTTTTTTTTTTTTTTTTTTGCAATTGCATTAATAGCTTTCATATAAGTTGTTCGAGTAATTTCAGTATTTAATGCATTTATCACACTTGGTAATCTTGCAACCCATTCGCGGGATCTCGTATCATTCTGAATTTTTTACTTTGTATATTGATATCGGAATAACCGCTCAGCAAATGTTCGATGAAATCATCCAACACTTGCCTGATCACGATGAAATGCAGTATGTCCTCGTCTATTTTTGACGTTATGCTTTTGCATCAGAGATGATACTGCACGAATAAATTCCTTGCCAGGATCAACTTGTAATAGTTGTGGCCATCGTAATGGTCCTAGTTGATAAATTCGTTCAAAAGCAGAAGAAACTTCAGTTGCTGTTTTAGTTGATAATGGTACAGCTTCCTTATATCTACTTGCAACGTCAACGACAGTTAACGCGTATTTGTATGTTGATTGACGTCTACCAATTTTAATAGTATCATGTGGTAAAAAGAAAATATCTGCTTCATGAACTTCATTAGTAATGATGACATCAAAATATACATTCTGACTTTTTTTATAGGTGGTGGTAGATAAATTTGCCATATTGCCTGTCGTGCTAACCATTTTTCAGCAGCAGAATGTGTAACATTTGCTGCATCATCGAGTTTACAAATCGCTGCTCTACCCCTCCAGTATCCATTATTTAAAAAATCGGTTGATTAATTACCGGCTCCGAAAAATAATTTACCTTTCATCGCAGATCTTACCAACCAATTAGCTAATGATTTTCTGAAATATTTATTTTTTATGGAATTTAATCAAGAATCAACTTCACATCTGCAATATGTCGTTGTTGCAGATCTTTACTTTTATAAGCCACATCATGAGCGTGACATGCTCGATCAATATCATTTATGGGATACTCTCCAGGTCTTGGTTGATCTTCGATATCAAGTCTGGTTCCAGGACCACAATAATCATATCCAGGAATGTGTTTTTCTCCTGGGTATTTAGCCCATGGAGTTGCTGGTAATTTTCCTGATGAAATAACGATGCTGCCACCAATTTTTTTATTAGAAATAAATTCATATTTATTTGTACCACATTTTACACATTTACCTGTATGTGCACGCTTTTTATATTTTGTTAATATTGTTGTCAATTTACTTGTGGGGGTGGATGCTACATCGAACACAATAGAGATCGATATTATTTATTATATTTCTACAACATGGATGTCGTTGATTTCTCAGCGATACGAAAACAAGAGCCAGTCAAACATATTTCAGCATTACCGAATTCCATTATAATGATAATAATAGGTCCATCTGGGTCTGGTAAAACACAGTTATTACTTAATTTGATAATGAGATGGTTGAAATGGGATACGTTATATTTAGTAGCTGTCAGCTGATGATCAGAGATGTTACGATGTATTTAAAGATTTTAATGAAAATGCAAAGTTATTAAATGAAGATGGTGATGATATTGTTAATTTTATAACTGATTTTGATGAAGCACCGTCCGTAGATGAATTAGATGGATTTATTAATAATCGTGTAGTATACGACGACGTAATGTTAGATAAACATATCCGGCAAGAATATTTTCTCACGGCAGGCATACAAATACTGATGTGATTTATGTTACTCAACGATACCCACACATACCTAAAGTGATCAGAGATAATTGTAATATTTTAGTTTTGTTTAATGGAGTTGATACGCATATTTTGAGAAACATTCATCAGACTTGGTGTAGTGGGGATATGGGCATGATTAAGTTACAAAATTTCTTTTCAAACGCACAATCTACTCCACACGGATTCATAACAATAAATTGACACGATCCCAGAACAAGATATTTGGTTGATATAATAATGATTTAATTATAGCAGCGGAGAGGGTGCGACCTCAGTGAAACATCCTGCGGTAAACAAAACGCACATACAAATTTAGAAAAACACAAACGACAAAGACAAAATAAATAAAAAACTAACCCAATTAAAGAAACTCTGGGTAAAGTCAGAGGCTTTGGTTTAGCGTTATTACGCTTATATTTTTCATTTGTTTTCTTATGAGGTTTTAGTTTTCAAAATGACGTTTCTGCAGAAGGTCTGTTCACCCTCTCTGCTGCTGTTTGAACTGTTTTCCTACAGCTACACTAGAAATAGTTTATTGTTATCACGTGACTGTATGACCTCTGATGTCATTGACATGTTGGTTAAGAGAGTTGTGTAGTCACGTGACTAGGAATTGACAACGGCCAGATCCAGGTCAAATTTCAGCAACGATGTACTTTCGTCTCGTCTGTCAGCTGATTAAAGACTTAACGAATGTTATGATCGCAATTTCTGAGAAAATAAATCGTATTCTTATCGATTTTATGCAGGTATATATTGTTGCATGGTCGTTCAAGTTTTCTGGGCCGGCTAGTAAGCGGCTACCCCTTGCCGACACCAAATGGTGTCGAGAATTCCAACTTTTCGATAGGGAATGGACCCTACACACCAACATAAATGTCCAAATATCAAAGATGGGGTGGCAAGGGTCAGAAGAAACTCGGACTAGCGGTTAGGTAGAATTTTTAAGAGGTAGTGCTACAAAACTATAGTTTCTGCGTCAGTCCCCGTTTGTTTGTAAACAACCCCCAACCAATTTCAATAACGAATTTTTTTTTTTCATGTGATAAAAATTAAACAGAAGTTGCTTAACGGAGTTTCCATAGTAATACGCACCATATTGCGTACACTATGGGCGAATCTATTTTCCTGAGACAAAAATGTGACGTAGTTCATCCTGTTCAGTAACTATAGTTATAGCCCTTTGCGCGCATGGACATTACACCACTTGTAACATTCACGTGAAAGGCAAATTTGTAGTTATCATTCTTATCCTTTGCT
This sequence comes from Sinohyriopsis cumingii, assembly GCA_028554795.2. Taxonomy (NCBI): domain Eukaryota; kingdom Metazoa; phylum Mollusca; class Bivalvia; order Unionida; family Unionidae; genus Sinohyriopsis; species Sinohyriopsis cumingii. The sequence goes on from CM068824.1 coordinate 56,013,762, forward strand.
TGATTCGACATTGTAAATATTGGAACAGACGACGTAGTATTTACCTTCAGTGTACATACATGGGTAGCTGTGCATATATCCCTTCGCTGAAAATGGACTTATCCAGGAACTGAATATGACCGGCGAGCAAGGTCGTCTTTTAACACTTAAAACGTGTAAAATGTAACTGTGTTAGGCTCCCACCTACCCCCAGCCCCAGGTCATATTCAGGTTTGACGTGATAAACCAATGAATGAACTAAGTTCTGTGCATTTTTAAAAAAATCTCATGTATGCTTTTCGTTTTTCAAATCGGTAGGGATGTACAAACATACGTGAAGGTATAATCAGACTTTAGAACGTAGGATAAATAAAACGAGCATGGGCGAGGGAGGTTGAACTGTGCTACTTTTTAAACTGCATCTTGATACAGTGCTCGTAAATTGGAATGACTAGAACAAGGGACTCCAACTGATTACTGTTTCATTGTATCATATATGTCATTGTCGATAGAAAACATCATGCTTGTGTGATTTGCATCTTTAACATAGCATTAATAATTTTTCAGTCATATCGCTACGATGTCTGCTGTGTGGCAGTTTATAGTGATGTCTAGCACTGGGGCATAATTCCCCACCCAGCCACATTATCCTGACACCAGGCCGACCAGTCCTAACACTAATCTCTTAATGCCAAGTGAGGGAGCTGCTAGTACCATTGTTATAAGTCTTTGGTATGACTCGGCCAGGGTTCGAACCCGCGACCTCTTGCATCACACAAATCACATATTTTGATTCTCATATTTGGTAAAGATATGGTCGCGACTAAACATATTTAAAACGAACTGCCGACAGCACTATAACTAGCATGCCCCTTTAATCAATCACAAGTCAAAGTTTGCATGTTTCCCACAAAATATGCCCCAGAATCCAAAGCATGTAAAACCAGAACTTTCATGAAGTAATTGATTGTTTACATTTGTAGAGCAACTGTTCGCAGAAAAAAAGGCTTTATCTTCAGATCAAATTACAATGTCGTCTCATCGTGGCAATGCTTTTCGCCTTTTATCATATAAGAAAACATTATTACAATGTTCATGAAAAGAGGAAGATACGTATTTCGTACCTTTAACCAGATTGTGAAAAATTCAGGTATTTTTTAAAGTTAATCAGGTGAGTTTTATGCAGATTGACTTATTTTTGTTTCATAAAGTGACATCCCATGCGTGGACAGCTTGCTTTCCAAGTTGAAGGAAATAATATCAAAAGGCAAAACTTTAACTGAAACCAGAAGTAAAACTCCTCTGCCTGTGATTTGATCTCAGAATCAATGTGCTGAGCGAATGTTTTGCGGCAAGCGAATATCTGTGTTCTTTAATAAGACATCATAAGTATGGACAGTCTTTATCACAAAATTATGGAGATGCAAAACAAGACCCCCCCCCCAACTTTTTTTTTAACGAACATCTAAGTCTCTAGTTCGATCACAAGCAGGGCCGGCGCTACCATATAGGCAAACTAGGCAGCCGCCTAGGGCGCTGATATCAGGGGGCGCATATTTTTTTTATTATTGTTTATAAATTTGGAAATTGATATTTTCGGGGGGGGGGGGGGCGCCAGAATCTAACCTTGCCTAGAGCGCCAGATAATCTGGCCGGGTCTGGCGCCGACCCTGATCACAACGTTAAAAGTTTCAACCAGGGTAGCAGATTAAATTAACTTTCATTTAACATGAGAGACAATACGGATGAATGTAATTCAAGAGCAGTTGAAGGAAATTTACGGTAAGGAAATGAAAGAATTTTATATCCCAAAACAAAACAGCAATGTTCGGGAATGTTACTGGTACGTTTCAGATATCCACCTAGGTGGGCTCCACAAAAAGTAAAAGTTTGGTATATTTACAAACACTAGATTCACCAGTTTTATTTATAGAAAAGGGAGAAAAAAATTAATATCCAAATATTTTTATGTGAGCAGTAAGTCGTTGCAAATTATGTCATTATATGCAAGCAAATTTAGATGGAAGAAGTGCTGATCTAAATTGTGCAAAGCACTGCTTGAACAAAACCTACAGCTAATAAAGTACTGACAGCCAAATAAAATCCCCTCATTGATATGCCCATGTTTCAGCTGAAGTAGTTAGGTCCTTACTCAATAATCATCAAATAATGCCATACTTTTTACCCGACTAATCATGCCCGACTAATATTTTAATAAAGTTTTTGTATCGAATGCGTGAATGGCGAAACAATGGTATCAACTTCTGCGGACATAGTCGTCGTTGTCGTCTTCAGCAATACCAAGATGTTGTAATTATGCTTTCGAAAGTGATGCAACTTCTACACCAGTTACTTTATTGAATTAAAACGTCATTGTAATATAATTAAACCAAGGGCGTCAGTCTGTAACATGCTGATGGGGCTAAGGAATTCGCGTTGAATAAGTGTTAATGTGTGTTGTATATTTAAATTAATTGTTTGTTTGTTAGTTTTAAAAAAAATCATTACATGTTATAGTAATGTAACATTGTATGCTGCTCTTGACCTTGTCCAAAACTGAGTTTATTTCTGCTTGACCTGGTTGACTTTTTTATTTTAATTTCTGTTAATAACTAATACATAGCTAAATTATTCTCTCTGTGCATGGGCTTAATACTTGTACTTCTTCTTAATAGAAGAAGTAAATATATTCATTTGGGTCTGAGCTTTTGAATTTTCTGAGTGTAATCCAGGTTATGGTTTTGATTTTGTAAACATCAAGATCATTGTAGAAAGTATTTTTCCTATTAGGTAATGTTTTTTTTAGGAAATGCTAATTGTGACCTGAAGTGAAGTAGAGAAGTATATAATCTTGTAATTGCGAGGACTTGGTCATTTGTGCTTTAACATCTAGCACTTTCTAGTTGTATTATATTGTGACCAGTCGGGCTGAATTTTTGTCTTTCAAATTATTGAATTAAAGTGATCATTTTCTCTGGAAATACAAAAGTGCTGTTCTAAAATTCTTGGAAAAAGACATTCTCTTGAATTCATATTGAATTCAATCCTGGAATTATATTACTGTGATTCAACAAAAGACTGTTGACACATCAACACTCTATACGCTATAACAGACACGTCATCGCCTTCAGTTTTTGGATTTCTTCGGGACTTATACTGAGTTTTATTCAGGACTTTCAATTATTAGGACTCGCGTCTGTAATTCTTGGATTATTTTGGGATTTAATTCACAATACCATAAGTTCTTTTTTTCTCATTTTCAATTTTGTATTCTAGGGAAATAAATTATTTTTTAAATTTTACAATGCTTGTTGTCTTTCATCCTTTTCTGTTAGCTATTTTTGGAGCATAGACTCGTAACAAAGGTTATATGTTCCATAATTTATGCCACGTTGTATTTGACTGCATTTTCTCTGCAACTATTTGGTATATAGTGATTTGGTATACTACGTTACACTGTAGTGGAGTACTACTTGCCATCTGCAAAATCGGACGTAGTGACCTACTATTTATGCACGAGGTAGTACGCTAAGGTTTCGCATTTACCTCTGTTTCCCTGACGTTATCGAATTCTGCGTTAAGTTTTATATTTTCAAATGAACTTCAGTAGTTTGTATTTATAGTGTTTTTTCGTTGGTCATTGTTCTCTTAGACATAATCATCCCCGTTTATTAAGATTGAAAATGCAATAATAATAATAATAATAATAATAGTAATAATTATAGCAACTAGGACATAAACAAAGGCATAAAACGAACGTCCTTTGACACGTCCACAGTTGATTATTTCCTGTCAACAACCGAAAAGTGTATAAAGTGGTAAGTTTTAAAAAAAATAGTTATGTTACTTTGATTTTCAACTTTGGTTAAACATTTCCACTTTTCTTGAATTTAGGTTAGCAATTAAGCGGAACAATACGTATACAAATATGCACAAATTCGGATTATATCTTGTTATATTAATAGATTAAAAGTCTATTTTTGTAAAGTTACTAATCATTGTTATAATCGAGAAGTTTCTAAAGGTAAGTATTGGTTTTTCCACTATACGTATAAAAATATGCACGAGTTCGGATTATACCTTGTTATATTAATAGATTAAAACCAAGAAAAAGGTCTATTTTTAAATTTACTAATCAATGTTATAATGGAGAATTTTCTAAAGGTAAGTATTGGTTTTTCCACTAGAAAAAATTATTTAAATCGTTTCTTTTTTTACACCTCTCGTTATGAATGTGCTAATGCTATATTGTACTTGTTATAAGATAACATCCCTTCCGAATTTTAATGACAGATTCAGTAGTTTTCGTAGATTGATATACATTCAACGCAATATGCTATATCTGGGAGTTGAAAAATTAGCTTGGACTACTTGTACAACTATGTGGCAAATAGTTGCGCACGCATGAAATGTTTGCATACGTGGTGAGTTGATAAACCAAAGTTTCAAGAACGTGTTGTTGAGATAATTTTATCACCTTTTGGACTTCGTGTAAAATGGAAAATATACGCGCACACAAATATGGCCAGTAATGCTGGAACTTAGAATGCACGTTAGGTACATGGCCCAGTAACACAGAAAAACGATGTTCAGTGATTCCATTAGGCAGGTAGGTAAGAAATTCTAACACTTATTCAGGTATTACTTTCTTTTAAGAACTGTAATGCATCTGTGTCACTTAATAACTGATCAACAACCTTTTAAAAATGTTACACTTTTCTCGATGCTACAAATATATTTGGTTTTGTGTACAAAAATAGCAATATGACGACAAGGGAAACGTATCGGTACCAAGTGTCACCAAATTCCTGGATATGATTCTATATATAGCATGTATTTTTAAACTTGGAAACTACGAGGGTTATTCCTGTTCTATTTTGATAGATTGATAGAAAGACCAACATGAAACATCGTATTGTTGTGACGTCTAAAAGTAAGTAACAAGACAAGGTAAACCAACTTTCCAAATTATAAATTTATTTAAATGAAATATAAAAACAAAGTGAAAGACTTAAAAAATAACTTACATTATATTCCTTGAATATTATGATAAATTGCACTGTGAAGATATAACCAATCCGGAAACTGCCCAAAGGTATTCTGAATGAAGGTTCTAATGTATTCATGTACTACCGTGCTAACACCGCTGAAGAATGGCAACTCTAAATCCACCGAATACGTTACGATGGTCTTTTTGCCTCCTCCGTTTCGGGCATGTTGAATCCATTTGTCTTCCTTGTCGCACAAGTAATGTCGCCAGCCTAGGGCTTTGACCGAGTACTGACGTTTGACAAAGTTGGTCGTTTGAGGGCTGATGACAGCCAGGGTGTTTTCGGGCATGAATCGTTGGCAGTACACTAAGGAGCACGCTTTGGTAATGATGCAGGCTTCGTTCAAAGGATCGATCCCTCCGTGTTCCATGAACAGTTCTCGAAATTTTCCACAGCAACGCCGTAAAATGTCCACGTCAGAACGACAATATTTTAATATTTCTTCCTGAAGGTCGAAGGGGTCCGAGGCGTGAGTCTGGTACCAAGCGTAGAAAGCTTCTCGTTGTTCGGTACGCATGTTGCGGGGTCATAGTCGTGAGCCTCAGGCAAATGGAGTAGAAAGGCGTGTTGATTGGCTTCGGTATTGAAAAAGTGCGGAAATAGAGTTTGGCCGTTTCTGTCATTCCAAACGTTTTAGGCATTCGGCTCAATGGCATGGCCATGTAATTCATCGAATCTTCAAACTGCACTTGTCCCACTTGCATGGAAATGATTTTGGCTCCGTTCAATGTGACTTTAGGACGTTCGGTACTTGCTCCGTATGGTATCAGAAAAGAAACTGTCCATCGTATCCCGAGAAATTGTGAGCCATCACCGTGGCATAGCGATGACAATCTCCATAACGTTCGATTTCCTCTTGTCTCCACGTCTCGTCGATGGGGTCTAAGATCCATCGGGCGAAATCGGCCAGCGTGTTAGGTCCCCGAAAGATTTTGTCACGTCCTCCATGAATCTTGATGCAGTGAGGGCAGTGACTAAAGATATGTTCTTGGATGCACTTCTCGCACGCTCGATGAGCCACGCAGAAATTAGGAATGTGAATATCGGCCTCTTGCATGCAATCGAAATCGAAAAAGATGAAATTGCCTTTTATCTGGTTATCTTCTTCTTGATCATAGGACTGGTAGTTCTGAATAAATCATTCGTGTTCCAAGTCCACGAATTGGCGACAAATATGACATCGTTTCTTTCCTCGACATACGGGTGACTTGGCACTATTGGTACGTATGCCTTGTCCACAAGTAGGGCACAATCTCAGTAGTTGACAAGTATGTTTCCGCTGTGAACCTTGCGTCTTCAAATGTTGTTGGTAACAGGTAGGGCTGACAAAAGTGCGATGACAAGTTGCGCAATGCACTTGTTGTCCTTCGTCCAGATATGGTTTAGAGGCCAAACATCCTGAGCATTTCGATCCACAATGCTTGTACTGCTCTCGATTGTTATAGCCATAGTCATATTTCTCACAATAATATATGTATCCCAGGAATCCAGTGTTAATGGTAATGGTATCAAAATGTTCATTGTGATGATAGACGTGAATGTATTTTTCGTCATTGAAATTTGTGCCTCGAAACAACAGAGGTCCACGCATTTCTTGAGGGTTCACTTTCAAGGTGTAGCGTGGAGCTAAGACGTCTTGCAATTTTTGCATTTCAGGAATGCCACAGGGTGTGTCTTTAGACAGGTCAGTTTGTTGTAACAGGAGTTCTGCTTCTTTTTGTTGTTTGGCTCGGTCCGATTGTTGAATAGTTTTCCAGGCTCTTTTCCATTCTACCGTGTCGTTCTTGTCGGCATACGTTCATCCTACGACGATGGCACGGGCGAAACACATCTTGTCTTGAAGGTTATTAATTTGGACGAGGCTCTTTTTGGTGCTGAGAAGGTTGTCCTCCAATAACACCTTTTTGCGTCCTGTCTCTTGGGAAAGAGACACGTCGGTCATGAATAGTGTCACTTTTCCATCGGTGATGTCAAACTTGTCATTGGATTGTTGTACGTGTTGAATCTTGTCGATGACTTTGGAAGGTGTCAATTCTGCTGTGCTGCTAAACTCGATCCTAATGGTGACTTCATACTGTCGTGATGAATAGAAAGTCTCAAGCGATCGTCTGCTTTGGCTTCACATTGTCGTCAGTGTGGTTAACAAAAAATCCCATACATCGGTGATGAACTCTTCTGCTTTCTCCAGCGGTACGTCGTACGTGAAATCTTTAAACTTTCACAGTGTAAGTGTAACCCGTAGTTCTAAATTTTCTAGAGGAGCGCATTTCCGTCTCTCAAATGTGGTAATACTTTTCGGGTGATTCTGGTGGACTTTGGTTTGGAGTAGGCTCTCTCTGTCTGGTCGCAGACGTGGAAGGTGTTGGTTCAGGTTCGCTCATGTCTTCGATTTGAGCGAACACTTCTTTTCGTGTGTGAGGCGATACGTCATGTCGCTGCCTCTTATATTCTTCTTCTCTCTCACTGAAATCGTAGGATCATTTCATCTCGATTGCTGATTCAGAAATGATTTAACCAAGTTTGTTCTCTCCATGTATACCCTCTCTACCGCTTGTTGTCACAGTGACTTGGTATATTTAACAAGGCAAGTGAAAGGCAAACATATCGGAACCCAACGACAGCGGTGTGTCATAAACACCTCATGCATCTTGACGACCATTACATTCAAACCCTACCACGAAAGAAAAATCGTTGCAATAAAAAAAAAACAACAGACAGTTGGTGTCCTCAAGAGAGCTAAAGACGGCACTATGCCGTTAGGACATGTACGTACTCCAGAAAATCACTCTACTCGACAACGATTCTCTCAGTCACTTATACTTTGTCGCTGACCACGATGTCTACCAACACACGTTTTTCTTCACTTGATATTTTTTTAAAAAAATACTGAACCCGTCTTTAAAAGAACTATCCTTTTTCTACAGCAGCGACGGCGTCTCCTCCTGCTGTTACCACTGTTGCTGCACCTGCAAAGGTGATCTTTCCTAAGACCAAAGTATGAGACAGAGCAAGTAAATTGTGAAGTTTAGTGGATGTATCTAAATAACAATTGTCAAGCCCCTGTGTTCCACTTCTGTTTATAACAATACCTTGTGATATTTCACATTTTCTAAAGTGAAATCTTTACAAGCCGTACAAAAGTTATATGACTTTGGCTTTTGACACTTGCACAGACTCTTCACTTAAGTGTCACGAGAAAATTGTTTATCCAATTTTTACCATTTTCCAAAAAAACTTACACACTTGCAACGTGACCAGAAATCTGTACTTTATTTATGGATATCCCACAGACAAGTCCAAACATATATAGCTGGTCAAGAACGTTAGGATTATCCACTCATTTTTTCAGAAATATCAAATTTTTTATGCGTATTTTCCCTCTTCCAGTCTTTATTAGTGCTTAGGTATGTACAAATAATGTTGAAAAAAAAATGAATTTTTGAATTCAGGTTTCTCTCTGGCAGATTACATTTACATACCTTCCTAAGTGCATCAATGGACAGACAGCTTGTGTTATCATCCGTAAGGTTCACTGTACTTTAGTTTATTTACTTCATACAAACCCCAGATTCACTAGTTTGAACAGAATAAACCTACCACTCAATACTGTATCATTTCTCTACCTATGCGAATGTGTGTACGTCAAAATGTCCAGGTGAGAAAATATTTTGTTTTGGTCAGTTTCAAAACGCGAACAATAATGGTACGGTTGACTATTTGATGTGGCAAGAACAAATGTTACGTTACACAAGACAGGATTGTAAGTTCACATTCCAGTCAGTCTGCACTGCAATGGTAAAAACGCAAGAGACTTGGCAAAACAATGTGTCAGTCGTTAGAAGCAATTGTATTGGATACATATATTTTCTACCACCTTAGCTTCGAATCTATTTCTTTCGCGCTTCGCACAGTGACCAGATAAGACATGTTTTCTGCTCCTGAACACTACACTACTTGCCTTGAATTCAGAACCAAAACAAATGTGCCACTCATTGTAAGCGACTTCATTGGCTAACCGATATTTTCCACCGTCTTAGCTTCAAATCGCTTTCAGTTGTTATTCGCACCGCGAGAGGATCAGACGTGTTTTTCTGTACCTGACCACTAGTCACTTCACAAACAATAAAACTAATGCACAATCGTACTATGGGCGACTCGTGGAAATAATCATGGCATGTTTGGATGTACTATTCTGTGAGAAATTTTTACATCGACGTTTTTGACAATGTTTTTAATAGGCTTTGTCTCCAGTTCACTCTTGTGATATTTGACAATAGTGTTTTTCCTTTAAGAGTAATTATTTCAATGAGATGTGTGGTTTTGATATTTCGTAAGGAAAATATACCATACAAACGTAATATTCGTGATATTTTTAAAAGTAGGAATAGCCATCTCTCTCTCTCCGTCAAAGTAATTTTGATTGAAATCTAATTTAATTTGTTCCCGTTTGAAGATACGTCTCCAAAACTGTGGACAGTAGTCACCATAAGTACGTGAACTGTACAGTTTGTCGTGTAATTTGTTTTTCAAAAAGTTATACCCTAAAAATTGTAGAACGATTTTTTTCTTCCATCAGTAAATCGTTGGATGAAATAAAATCTTGAGTTGACTTGAGCTTGTACATCTCGGATATCTTAGCTTTATCCTATTTTGACACAGCATGTGTCACTGAAAAATTTTTCTAACATTAGATCTACCGTTTTTCACAAAGGCAGCAAACACGGCTTTTTCAAGAATGACGCGAGTGACATTGCACCGTATAACCCTGACTATGGTTAACTCTGAACTGTAAAACCAAAACATGCTTTCAGAAAATAAGTAACAATGCTCGACATATTTTCTACTCCTATAACCCGCGGCCCGCGAGCTGATTTTAAATGGCCCGCCAGAGCTCGAGCAGCTATATAGTCGCTGCTTTTTCGTTTTCTACTGCGGCCCTCGGCTTCAAGAAATACATTTTTCAGTGGCCCATGATGTCAAAAAGGTTGGACAGCACTGGTTTAGACTGTGGGTAGAAGAAGGCGCGTTTTGAAGCTGCTTTTTTCCCGACCTTAGATTTGTGAAAATTTGGCAACATTGTTTGTAGTATTTGCTGCAAAACACATGACATCTCTTAAATTTGGGATATGTTAAGCAAATCAGTCGACATCAAATATCACACAACCTTTTTTATATACGAAATTGATGAATGAATGAAAACAACGAACATTTTTCACATAGAATGTATGGCTGTCTTCATTATCTTTGTCTTATAATACCGCAAGAAAATAACAACCGAAAATGGTGTCCTACGTTTGTATTTTTTTTACCACTCTTTCTTTCTTTCGTTCTTTCTTTCTGTAATGTTAAGAATGTCTGTCGTACGTCTGTGTGTTATGAAAATTATGTTTTACAATCTATTAGCGCCAAACGCGACTTTGAGAAAAATTTAGAACGATGACATAGAGACGCGTCTGTGTTAGCTTTCGCTTACACACATATCGTTTGTACCAAATTTTGATAAAGAAATAGCAACTATTGACGTAAATCAATTAATTTTACTGTGCAGGTGTATGTCATCGTTCTAAATTTTTCTGAAAGTCACTTTTGGGGCTAATAGAGTGTAAAACAAAATTTTCATAACACAGACGCACGCACGCACTCGCACAAGTGTTACTGCATTGGGTGAGTAGAACGGGCGGCACTTTAGTCTGAAGTGTTTTCAGAGATGTGCAGACAAGAAAATGTGTCGGCTGCAAAAGATAATTTTATTTGTGCTAACGCCAATCACTAACCAAAACCACCCTAGTCAATCTGGCCCCTGTGGCGATAAAAGGTGCAAAACCTGTCAGCATATGATAGAGACCAAGACATTTTCTAGAACAGTGACTAGAGAAAAATTAAACATGCATGGTTCAAACAAAACGTCCAAAACAGAGAATGTCATTTATCTCATCACATGTGAGATCTGTAGCCTTCAGTATGTCAGAGAAAGCTACACAAAAGGATCAGCCTTCATAGATCTGATTGGATGACAGAGAAGCTGTACAGAAGCCCGGTTGCAGAACACTTCTCCCCTGGCCACACTTTCAGTGATGTAACACTTATTGCTGTTGCTCACAACTCCAACTGGAGTCACCAAAATAGGAAAGAAAAGAAATCTTACTGGATACGCCGCCTTAGAACATTGAAACCAAGGGGTTTAAACCAAGAAGACTAGAGAAAGACAACCATGCACAAATAAAATTATCTTTGCAGCCGACACATTTTCTTTTAAATAATTCTCTAAATTGGCTTAATAGCATATGACTACTATAACAATGAAATATCCGGGATATAAACTGCGCTTACATAAATTTACATAAAATAATAGATGTCGTTATGGCTTATCAATTTCTAGGTCAGTACAAATATTTTCCTGTATCAGCAACTAGCTGCAATAAACTAGTTGATACATAATATAGTTAAAAGGTTGAATTCCTGTAGAAACAGCCATGTAAAGTTTTGCAAACATAACCGTTTTTCTGTTTTATTTATTTGTCTTGTCTATATTTTGTATTTGCCTTTGAAAAAAAGACTCATTAGAGTCGAAAGCGGTCAGGATAGCAGGATAGCTGGTTGTAGTTTCTCACAGTTCGTTGTCAGTTTATTGCATTTATTTTAATCAATCCCTAACACACGTGATCCCTTGCTGGATCCAGTGCACTTGAAAGGATTGTTATTCGACATATGATTTGTATTCTATATATATATATATATATATATATATATATATATATATATATATATATATGTGTATTGTATTGTTTTTGGCTTTTATCCATGATTATATGTTGTGTATATCAGTAATTATGTTAATGGTGTTCCTGACCATTGACATTTATTATGTAAACAACATATTACATAGATAATATTTCTCTATGAATGTGGATTAAATATTCAGATCATTATTAATAGAAAATATATTTACTTCAGTTTGAAGTTAAATGTACGATCTTGATTCTGACCTTGGAATATTCCAGAATGGAAATTTTCCGTTAAGTTGACAGAGTATTTCCAGAAAATAGTAACTGTGTCCCAGGTAAAGTAGAGGGGTATATAATATTGTTTACATTAGGATTATTCATTATTGCATTAGCATCTGAAGCAGAATCAGTCTTATTGTTATGTTCAGTTTTGAATTTCGTTGGCTTTAATTATTCGAAATAGTATTCACTGGAATTAAAAAGTGCTCAATAGTATTATTGGACTAAATTGTGATACATAAAAGAAAAACTGTTAACACATCACCATATTCCAGGCCATTGGCACATTAGCACATTCGAGACAACAGGCACGTCAACACATTTCATATTGGAATTTATTTGGAACAGCACTGAAATTCAGTTGGAACTTCATACATTTTGACTTGTGATAGAACTGTATGGGCTATTTGGGATTTAATTCACAGTACTATCAGGTCTTTTTAAATTTCACTTTTTATTCTAGGGAAATAAATTTATTGTAGAATTTTACAAAACTTATTGGTTTTCGCTCTCTTCTGCTAGTTAGTTTCAGACCATAAACTCCTCTCTCTCTCTCTCTCTCTCTCTCTGAAAACAGTTCAAGACAGTTATTCTGTGTAAACTGTAGTTACACAATATAAATGTATTGCACTGCATTCTATTTTGCCTTCATGAAAGGTTGTTGGAATACTGCTCAAATATTTGCTGATGAAAGAAAATACACTAACATAGGAGAGCGAGAGCCGATAGGGTAGAAAAGGAGATATTGTTTTTATGTCTATGAAAACATAATAAAATATATATGGGGAGTATTGGAAATTCTACACAACCAATATAAGCGTATGCATATGCATGCTCACAAAAATCACAAACACATTGAATATAACTGGTGTGTGTGTGTGTGTGTGTGTGTGCAAAGAGTGACGCATGACTTTTTACCTTTCCTATATAAACATCTTAGAAACATTGTCGAAATTTGCCCTTTTGATAGCGCAATCTTTTATGTAGATTTATATTTACAGTGTCACAGACAGTCAGTTACTTAATGATAGTGACATATTCAATAATCTGCATTAGAAAACGTGTTTTGCTTCTAGACATAGGGATAGTCATAGGTCTCAATAGAGATAAGTACAATACTATGTCAATGTATTAATTGCATGTTGAATAACCATCTGTTATCAAACTTTTCACTTTTCAGCTTCTATATGTTTCTACATTAAAATTAAAATAAAAGATTTGTAAGAACTGAAACAAAATTGGCCTGTCTCTATTAAATCTACATGGATAAATATACTTTTTTTTTGCATACAAAGCTGTTACAGTAATTACATCACCAGCCTGAGTTTTCTCTTTAATTCAGAAGAAAATATTTTTATGAATTCCAAATGATGTGTGTGACCAGTAGCGGATTTCCCATTTTGCCCAGTGTGGCAAAATTCAAGGAGAGACGCATTTTAAACGTATTAAGGGATAATTTGCGATGGGGAGGGATGGCCAAGATTTCGACTGCCTAAGGGCCTCCACAGGGTTTAATCCGGCACTGATAAGAATACGATTGTCAGATGATGAACGCAAACTTCTTGCAGGAGTGTACACATATGTGACATGAGAGAGGTATTTCGGACCACAGGCAGTCAATGAAATGTAACAGAGAAGCATGGGGGCCCGCACATAAGGGGAACTGCCCACTCCCCCTGGATTTCACTTCTAAACATGTTTTGGCCTACATCCGTAAAACTTAATTCCCATCCCTCCGAAAAATGTATGCATACGCCCTTGGAGAGAAGAGATTTTGTGTTTGATTCTACTGCGAACGGGTAGCCAGCGGAGTTTGTGAAGTCAGGTGGTATGATCGGTTCTTGGTGCTCCAAAGATGATCATAGCTGCAGTCTTTTGGACCTTAAAGTTTCTGCAAAAGACACAATGGCAGATCAGAAAAAGAGTGTTACCATAGTCAAGTCTAGAGAGTACTAATGAACACTCAAGGGCTTTTGTAACTTCAACTGTGATTACAATAGTGCTGATGCATCTCAGCTCCAGGTATGCTGCTCTACAAGTTCTAAAGACATGCAGGTGCAGTGAAAGTTATCAAAGGTAACTGTCAAGTAAGCTTTCTATGATGTCTTCAATGTATTTAATAACCATGTTTGATCCCGATGTATAATTGCGGAGCACAGTTTTGATTCGACTTGCAATATATGCAGAAGCAATTTTGTCGGATACTTTAAGGAGTGAAATGTGTCTCCACTTTGAAATATGTTACTTAATTTTACCTCCTTTAGGTATTCATATAATAACTTCTATTTATGTATGGACCATAATTCCGGAAGTTAATGTCTAAAGTTTATAGCCCTCAATAGAAACTATTATAATTCTACTGTGAACTCATCGTAACCCTGAGTTTTTTCATGAGGCCTTTTTTTAATAGTACATTCGCAGCTTCCATATATGATACAGTACCATGGAAAGAATGAATGTCTGGATAATTAAGTATCATTTCAAGATCGACGTGATTAACTATATATTTTTTATATAAATTCATTTATGATACTTTTGCTTCACGCAAAATTTCTTTCTGACTCTGTTTAATATATTTTGTTTGCATAATTATCAAACTTCAAAGCGTTATCTAATGAATCTAATTCTAAAAACTATAAGAATATAATAAGTCCCATGTCCTTCCTTCAGAAAACAAACTTGTTGCTTCCTGATAATATAATTGTGGTATACCGTGGTATATCGCGGTTTGTTAAAAAATATCGCGGCATAACGCATTTCAAAATATTTCGTGGTAGTGATTTTGGCCGGTTGCCTATATTACTAAATAAAGTGTTCTGCAGTCTAAAATCCATTGATTTGAACAAAAGGTGGCATCATTTTACTGATATAATTTCGATTTTCTAAATTAAACAGATATTTGGTCACTTTCTCCTTCTTAAAATCCATATACTTCTAGATCTAATTTTTACGTCATCCATCTTTTTCTTCCTGATATCTTCTCTTTCTTTTTATTCCCCAAGTTTTTGCTAATTCATATAAATCGCTCCTCTCTTCAGAATTGTTTATATATGCAGTTAATTGGTCTTTCTTTCGGTCTTAAGATTTATCTTAAATGATGCGTATGAAATGGTTGCTTATTTTTAGTAAAAGCAATTTAAAGAAATTGTTTATTTATTACAAATTTAAAGATAAAGGTATATTCTCATAGGTATCTATTTCGTCTGCACTACTCTAATGATAAGACTCCTTTTGCTCTTATATCATGTTCCTAGTCTTTTATTAATAATAAATTATTACATTTGCAAAATGTTTTTTCTTGTAATGTTCTAGTTTTGATAACAATCTTCATTTTTCGAAGAGAATGATTGGTCCTATATCAAGGTTCAACATTTATATGTTTAATAATGGTAAATACATTATTCGACACATGACAGAAGAGCAGTCTGGCTTGTTTTGTTGGATTCCTTTCCTCCAAGTATACATATGGATCCCTTTATTATCTTCTGCTCATGCAGCTACAAAATTATGTTCCACATCTGGATCCATCTTAAACTTTAAATATACCCCAATTACAGCATACTAAATTTTAAAATGCGTTAGATCTTTTAGTATCAAGATAAAAAAATTGGGGTGTTCCTATTTTATTTTATGCATATTCATATATGCAGATAGTTCGTATGAAATGTTACCATTTTTCAATAAAGTGTATATCTTGTAGAAAGTGTATTGAATAATTTTTATGCTTAAGAAATCTAAGTATATTTCTTCTTGTTTTGAGATCCCCAACCCTAGGCATTGCAGTGTAACAAGATGTATTGACTTAGATATAAACTTAAGAAAATGCGTATACTACTGTAATTATATTTGTATGCAGAAAATTGTATTTGGATGATTTTGTATCCAACAAAATGCTGTTATGTATATCTATATGGCGTGATAAACATTTGTCCATGATTGTAGATCGTACTTTAAGATAATGGTCATTTGAAAATTATAATGTTTACGTAGCAAGAGTTCAAGGTCAGTATTGTTTACAGTTCAGCTACGTTTTGCAACCTAGAGTCGTAACAGAAATGGGGTCTCGTCCGGGGTCTGAATATTCTCAAACAGTTCCAAGACATGAAAAGAACTGTCTTTAAAATTTAATTGTCATTGTTTTGGAATATTCATTTTCCTTGGTAAAATTTAATTTAACACATTTGGGAAGTCTTTAGCAAGTATTACCAGTATCATGTAATGTAGAGAACGTGTTATTCAGGGAGTAGAGTGCAACTTTGGTAATGTTCCTCTCTAGTGTGTCAGTTTGGCATCTGATTTAGTCTCAAGATCCGTGGCTGTTGTAACAGCGAATTCTTTACCTGTAATATATATTCAGTTATTACTAGGTAATGACCTAGCTGGAGATAAGGTCGTGGTTAAACCATTAGTAATTGACAAGCCTTTTTGGATACAGAAACGTTGTTTCTATTGAGAAATCCAAATCCCTGATTTGTATCCTGCTTGTGCAGTTACCAGGGTTATGACAAGAGAGCTCTTGGGAATGATGTTAATCAATAAATTATTCCTTGAGCTGATACATTTATTGATTAATCTTTCGATGAGGTCAGGTTTGCTCCTGGTAGTGCCAATATCTATTGATCACAGTGATCCTTTTTGTAAGTACCCATTCTCTTTATCCTAGTCAGGGCGACAAAAGACGGTCACTCATTGTCGAACACGAACATGATATTGAGATCTCATGTTTGTTTCAGATTGTTATTAGTGAAACTGAAGCCACACAAATCCCGGTTTGTTATTTCGTGCAAAATCGGGTCCTTGTGAGAAAATGTAGACTTGTGATGTATGCTGTTATTTGCTGTTAGGGAATCAGTTCAAGAACCATTGGGTTTTAGTCCTTTGGAACTAGTTTTTGGATGAACTACCCTTGGACTATTGAAGTTTCTAAAAGAGAAACTTCTTTCAAATGAAGATCCCAAGTTAAATCTTTTTGCCTATGTCCTTGATTTCAAATAAACGTTGTCACAGGCTTATTAAGTAGAAGAACTAATTTTAACTCTACTCAGTCAAAAATAGAATTAAGGTGTAACAAATATACAAAGGAAAGAGTTTTCTGCCTTGTGATACAGTTTTGGCTCTCTTGTCCATACCGATCATTCTAAATTGATTATTGAAACGTTTCGGACTTTAAAAAATTCAAAAACTCACGTGGAATTCCGTTTCGTAAATCACGCAATTTTTCCCATTATGATCTGTAGTTGTGGCACACGTACAGCTGAATAGTTTGTGTTATTTTTTCTTCATTTTGTAATTCCTTCTGTTTTCATAGGATTAGCAGGAATTGTAATTAATGAAAATATTTTACTATAGATTCTTTTATTTAAGTACGTTCACCATTGAAACAGGAGCATTAATTTTGATACAAACATTAAATTTTCTGTCCTGAAAATGAACCTTTTTTTCTTCATATATTTTATATGAAAGAATTATAAGCGATTGTAGTATCAAATTCTATGTTTTGCTTTTTTATTTCTGATATACGTCACAGCTTCTATCCTCAATGACTTTTGCTCATTTTAGCATAAAAGGCACCCACAAGGTGCAATCCAAATGAAGTGATTAAACAGTTGGTCAAACAAGTAACCAAACAATGGCCAGAGTCAGAGTAGATTGACGCTTTAACTCGACTTTTATTATCTGTAAATCCGATACCGCACGGTTCCTTATCTCTGCTCGTTGTTGTTTGTGATTTTCTATTTTCGTCAACAGTCTCGAACTGAGCCATGCAAATTATTTTATCCTCTATAACCACCAAATACAGTCTACTAATCTTATTGAGACTACTTTGTGCCGCTCCAAGCAGTTTCGAATAAACACATATTTGTGAATGTAATCGTATAGAAATTAATTTGCTGGCATCACCAGAGACACCTGTTGTTATCGATATAGTCGCAAACAATTGTAATTAATGCACCTACGATGGTTGTTGGTGCCATGATTCCTGTTACACCAAGATCGACAGTTGTTGCCGCGGAAAGCCAACTAATAACATCGACAACCAAACACGTTTGTATTTACTATCAACGCGGTTCTCAAGGCGATTTTATTTTGCAGATGTATTACCGCTTCGATTACTTTTTCACGTCGTAACCTTTTTGGTCCATCATATTTTTTCTATTAATAAAGTAACTGCGTAGTACAACTGCTTGAAACTATGACCTTGATCAGGTACCACAAGCACACACACACACACTTCTAAACAATTACCCTCTTTTACTGGCACAAATGTCACACAATAATGGAAAATTCTGATTGAGAAACATTCCAATTTCCGGTGATTGTGCGTTCATGGGGACTAGCACCGTTGTCATTTAAAACCATAATGATTACACCACCAAATGATGTCTGAAACGATCGTTCTCGTCGTGCAACACCTTTTACACGGGCAAGTGCATCCTTACTGAATAACAGTCGAGATGTTTATTGTCTTAGCTGAGTCAATATTGGTGTAACATATTCGTTGGTTAACGTAAACTGTGTGGATTTGTCGGTGAATTCCACATCATCGTTGAAAAAACGATTCCTCAGCGTTTTTACACCTGGAGGTGCAGTCAACGATTGGGCGTTTTCACGTGCTAATGCTATAACACCAAGTTGACCTCTAGTTGATACTGGCTTATTAGGGTGGTCCCAATTATCAATTTCTATTTGGCCTTTAAGAAGATTATATTTCAGTGTACAAGAGGGTCTGGTAACACATTTTAGAAGCAGTCACCTGCAATGTAAGCATTCACTGTCAATTGGTCTAGTACTCCATCGGTAAATTACTCAACTTCATTACCGCGGCCAGAATCCATTACTTATATGCAACGACAAATCTAATCTTAAACACAAGTACCAAAAACGGTTAAGTAGCCGTCTAGATAGATGTGAAATGCTTCAAACTGAATTCTCATCTGTGGCGACTATCGATATATTGATGTTGTCCACTACGGATTTTCCCCGATTCTACCACAGTAAAAGGCGTGGCTAGTGAGCAGTTATTGGGTGTTGAATACATGCATGCAATGCCTGCATGGAATGTTTTTAAAAAGTTGTGCTTGCTGTGTCGGTGAAGCAATCTGTCAAGATTCTTTATCAATACATAATGAAATAATAATTCTTAACCAATCATACCATTCAGCAGCAAAACACCGATCTCAGTTCGTCCATGCTGTTCATGTGGGGATAATGAAGGAGGATATAAAAATAAAAAAAAAACTTTATCCGAATTAAACACATTAACAACAATACCTGGGTTAAGTGTTTAAAATTTATTCAGTATGGCCTTAGTAACCTGCACAAGAAATTTGATATTACCAAAATTAAGTTCACCCAAGTGCTGCCGGTATTTTCAATGCTGGTTTTGAATATCACTAGCGGGATATGACGCTCACAAAATTGCCAGTTCAAAGCTTGTTAGAATTTTCTATATTTATCAATGACCATGGCGGAACATATTATAGTGGTGGAATATAACTCGATCAACGAAATGGTTGGTATGGGGAAATATATACTACAAGATGTGCTCGGTAAGTCAATAGCCCATCCTGATCTTGCATTGGTGTATTTTTCCGACGACTCTAGAATCTTTTCAATTCCTATATCGATTTCATCATCGACAGCTTTAAAATGTGTGTTTATTGCTCAGGATTGCACGAGCACATCTGTGAATCCATTATGTAGCTTTTTAAATCCATCCTTGTCTGATGACTTTAGATTTTAGTAACATAAAATAAATGCGTATTAAGAACAATATCTGCTTTTACTCCAGAGGGACTGGAGTGTTGTAACACCGATATGATTACATGAATCATATTTGATAACAGTTGCCGAGCGTCTTTGCTTGGGTGTTATGTGTGTTGAATAATCGCCACAAAATTTTCTAATTCATCACTGCGCTTATGAAACTTCAGTTCATGTATTTGTGATGGCTGTGCTTTTTCACGAACATACTCAGCAATTTCTGTAGTAATAGCAGATGGAATACGACTGCGGTTTTGTTAATCCCATTGACGGTTTTGTTGCTCCTTAAACACACATAATTATGGAAGTGTATCAGCTTATCTTGCACCTGCTGGTATTCATATACTGCGCTCACGTGCTAATTATTTCATTTGTTGTACAGTTGTTGCATTAGCAACCAGTGATGGATTATGTGGTACAACAAGTTGATCCAGTGCAACTATTCAATCCCAGCGATTAAGAAATATCAGCTTTTCGCATACGACTTTGTATTTGTATTCCAAGCTGTCGCGCGATTTATTTTAGTTGATGCAGTGAGTATGCTTATAAAATGTAATCTTTATCTAATTGAAAAGTCCGTCATTAATTTCTTTTAATATTGTTATTCAACTAAGATCATAAACTGCAATCGTTTCAATCGTAGCTATTATTTATGTGTCTATTTCAACGCCGTCAGGTGCTTGTGCAGTGAAAGGTATTTTTACACAGGTCACATGTTCAGTGAATGTCTGACAGCGCGCGCTATATTAATCTAGATGGATGGCAAAGTTGATAGCGTGATTTGACTCCCATACCACATTTAAGACATGGTCTAGCACTTGTACGCTACGCTAGCAATTTTGATTTACAGTATTCATAGTGGCATGTTTTGCTATATGGTTCATATTTTCCAAGGCATGCACCTTTGAAGTTATAACTGCCCAATGTCGATTAACTTTTATATCTGTGAAAGTTTAGCTAATTGATCGTAAACACAGTAGCTTTTCTCCAGTTGCCGCCGTTTTATCTCGTTATAAGCCTCCAGTGATATTTTATAGAAAAACGTATGGAATAAGTCACTAGTAACACGAATATGTTAATCAGCTCTTTTTAGTTAATAATGTGGTGTGCCTATTTAAGGGTCCTCATGGCGAAGTTTCTTTGCAGCATTAAATAAAATATCTTTCAGAAATGAGTCTGCGCAAATAACCTCAAATAATTGCAATGCCAGTAGCTGGTACAGGAAAGCAACATTTCCATTGGACAGAATGTTACTACGTAATCAAAATGAATTGCATTCATTTCTGTATGAACTGTAAGGAGAACAACTTTTCTAAGAATGCCCACTTTTTTAAATAGAGTCACGTGTATATCATAAGATAAACACTGCCAGTTAAGGTAGACACGAAGTAAGCATTAAAGGAAAACAACATTCTAACAATTTGAAGAAGAAAAAAAAATATTTTGGCCTCCATAGGTTGAAGAACTGGTGTTATGATGACCTTATTACGATCAAGCAGGACAATCCCAAGTGCTATAAATAGCTACGTAACAATAAAACCCCAAACATGTATTACTACGCTCAATTAAGATTTCTGTTTTTTAATGATGCAAACAAAATAAAATAACGAATAACTGAAATTTCAATTATAAGAGTTTAACGTTGTGTTTTCTGAGTTTATCGTGGTATAAGCTGTCAGTTACCGACTCATGCGTCTTACATAACGCCCTTCGGACATTATTTGCTGTTGGAGTCGGCAACTGACATTTTATACCACGATAATTTCAGAATTACGTTGGTACCAAATAATGTCAAGCGTATTGTAAATATCCTCAATATATTTTGGGTTCTTTGTTCCTGATAATAGCTGTTGCTAATTTCCTCAAGTATTTTCGCTGCTTTACTGTTGTTGCATTGTTGTATATCATTTCGTAAAACGTGTTGTTGTTTAGTGAATGTTGATGCCATTGATATATAGTTACAAACAAATACAAAAAGAACTTTCCCAAAAAAAACAGTTGCCCAATTGATTACTGCTTGAATATTTGCTCATATAATCAGATGATTCACTCGATTCAGATGCTTCAGCTTTACAACGTGGTTTAATCAATGTCAGGGATTTCAAATGTACAATATCAAATAAAGTTTTAAAAAATTGTTTTTCTGCTCATAAGCTTGACCAAGCATGCATCGTTGCTTCTCTAAGACAATTTCTAAGTTTATTAAATGTATCAGTATGTTTTGCCATTGTGTTTGAAAACGTATATAACATCTTTTGAAACTCTTTGATAGATATGTATTATGCATTCAAAAGAGACAGTATTTAATATTTTCTGATAATTTTAATACTTCATTCATTGGGAAGACGCAGTTATTTGAGATCTCTATAAATTCTGTGTGACCTGTGAATTTTTCTCCATTATATATATATATATATATATATATATATATATATATATATATATATATATATATATATATATATATATATATATATAAAATGGATTTGTTTAAATTGTCTATTAATATTTATGTAATGCTGTCGGGCATTTCTGCGCACTTAAAGTTTTCGTCTCCAATATTGAAGCAAAACGCATACCGAATTCGACAGATTGATGAAAATACAATAAAGCAAAGCTTCCATTTGAAAAGAGGCAATTGTCACTAGAATATTCCGTACAAAATAATATTAATATTTGGACACAGTGGATATCACCCCCGTGTTTTCCTGACTTACGATATGTCGGCCTATTCTGCGCACAGCTTTGAAAAGATGTAGTGTTTAAACTGTCGGGCTATGGAATTGAAATACATTACTTTGGACCGTTTCTGTCAGCAGTTCAGTCGAGCAGTTAGGTCAGATTTATAGCTAGTTTTACAAAATTCAGCGTAAAAATGCCAATAAATGGCATGATATATTAAGCAAACCAAACCGATATTGTAAAAAATTTAATAAAGTTCAACACTTTATAAAAAAAAAAAAGCTATTATGTGGAAGAGAAACAACAATGAATAGGATATAATGTGTTTACAACGTATTGTTGATGTCGAAAAATTACTAAAGAATTTAAAAACAGACTATTTGCCGGGGAATTTCTTGAGAATATATGTTCTGCGGCAAGTTGACACGTTGGGTAGCAGACAATTTTGTTCGTGTGGGACAACTTCTTGCAAAATTGGAACTTGGATTAAAATGCAGTTTTTTTATGGTATACATTTTCATCTTTTATACAGTATATTTATTTGCATGATTTTAAAAGATACATAGTATTTTAGTAAATAGTATTTTCTGGCTAACCGGTTCAAGAAGGTCATGGAGTCGGTCTTCACGTTGACATCACATTTTCAATTGCAATTATAGTCGAAATGCGGGATATTGTTGTACACTTTATGAATAAACTTTCCTTAATTAAAGTACGAACGTTCTTTCTTGATACAAAAAGAATTTTTGAACAAAAAATAACATGTGATTCAATGTTTACAGAAATGACGTATCGTTGCGCAAAATTACCCGTTGCTTGAAACGGGTAAATAACGGATGTATTTCATTGAGTGTAGGACAATACGCAAGTTCTTGGCCCACGAAATGAAACATATCCGCTATTCATTCGCAGCAAGCAATGTTTTATTTTTTATTTTATGCTTAAACGTATTGACTTGCAAGATGTATAACAGATTAAGTATTAACTTATCTTGTGTCTTAATCAGATTCCTTACGGATCCCGCGCTATGCCAAATAGGGCCATGATTCCATTTCGGGTCAATAAAAACCGTAGTTTTTGTCCATATTTCATACTCACAATCACAGTAAAAGGCATCGCAAAATAAGGAATGACTCCTTCCCAATCAGTCCATGGTAGAAATCATTTCACAGTGAAAGATATAGCCAAACAGAACCTCTCAATTTAGATAGAACTACATGGCTCCACACCCAACTGGTAATATTTCAGCCTAGATCTGACCCCATAGGAAAATATTTAAGATTGTTAAGTTTGGGGATCATCACAGTTTTGAGGATTGAAATGTGTCATTATTGGTACCAAAATACATGTACATCTGAGTCATTGTAAAATGCTACTTATGGTTGGTACATATCTCCGTACCTTTTATTTTAGGCACTACTGTCAAGGCTGTTCAGGACTGACAGTGCATTTTATTTGCAAACAGTATATGCAGAGGTACAGATTGTGTACAGTTTCTGTAAGTTTTATACACAATCCAATCCTTGCCATCAATTCCAAAGTGTCATTGACATTTCTTTTTCAGTGCATGCAAATTCCATATTGCTGTACACTGCTTGAAAGTCCGTGGATAAAAAAGGTAAGGAATGTTTGTTATTGTAAGTTATTCTTTGACACACTTACTGCTGCTGCATGTCACAGGATACTTTAACTGAAGGGAAGGAAATTGGACATCATCACTATATTTTTTTATCCATTTCTTCCCAATCAGACTCAGCACCTCCCCCACCTATTCTGAACTGTGCATTCCCAATAGCCCACAAGGTGATTCATTAACTCGCATGGTTCAAAATCAGTCCCCTAGCCAGTTGCATGCCAGTTTGTTTTGGTCCCAATAGTAAGATCAGCCTAAGGAAACTGGTGTCCCCATGTGCAATTAATGCAATATTTTACTGATATATGTAGCCAGTTTCACATGAAATGTCATTGTTGTTTTGAAATTTGTTGATTTGGATTGAATTTGGAGGTCTTCTCTTCCAATGTGTCATTCTGTTAAATTTGCTTCAGTAAGTTCTGACTGGCAAATATTTTTTGCTCCAGCAAAGTGTTTACTGTTCTTGAACAGCTTGAGTGAATCACCTTGTATTCATTTTTAAAAAGGGAATGAGTCAGTACTTTTAGTTTTTTTTAATGATGGAAACAAGTTCATGTGGTTGCAGCAGTTGTTTTGCATCTGCAGAAAGCATAGTGTGAGCAATTCAGTAATTAAATTTCAACCAGAATCATTTGTCTTTAACATTAGATGCTTTAAAAAAAAACTTTGACATAAATAATAGCCATTTTTAACAGCACATAAACCCATGGTGTTAATATCATAATGTTACAATTAATAGATGAGTCACCATGTCATCACCAACATAACAGCCTTGGTTGTATTCAGTTGAAACTGAATGATTTCTTCCATTATTTTCATTACAAAGTTTCTGGAATAGCATTAAAAATTAAATATTGAGGTATTTCATTAATTCTTGAAACATTACTGACTGTTATTTTCAAGACATCATCAACAGGACTGTTTTTCTCACATCTAGCCAGATGAACTTCCATCTAAGACATGTGAAGAACAGATTCTTATGAAACAACATATTTAAACTGAGACTTGATGACATCTCAGCAGTTAATGAAATGTCTAAATTTCTTTTGTTTGTTATTCTTTAACTTTAAAATAAAAATATTGAAGAAATCATTCAGTTTCGAAAGCTTGAAACTATTGGCTGTGTTGCTGTTGGTGATTACACTTCATCTAGTTATTGTGACATCAATAAATTTAATTTTTAATGCCAACCATGGGCTTGATGGCAGTTCAAAATGGCCTGTATTTTCATCCAAGGATTTTCTTATAGCATATGATGGAAAAAGACAGGACATTCCAGTTGCTATTGACATTCATTAGAGGCATTCAGAACATGCTCTTCCCTATCGATGTGAGTAAAAAAACCTTTGACTTTCAGAATTAGACATGTTAGTAATACAGTAGTCCCCCTCTTATAAGGCCACCCCTAATGCAGCAGGGAAGTGGCCTTATAATGCGGGTGGCCTTTCTAGAGGGGGATGACAAATGCGAATAGTAAATACATATGAAAAAAGTCACAAGTACATTTAATTTTAAATATTTAATATTTTAATTAAAAAATTACATGCATGATGTGAAATAAACGTAAAACAAACTTTGTCATCATTTGCAAAAGAATGCTATGAATAACCACTGATACAGTTTTAACACTGTCTTTATAATTATGTTACAGTTCACATCACGTCACTTTGTTGGTAACAATCTAAAAAACAAACCAGTCTCATCACATTAAAAATATCCTTGCTGTCATATCCCCTGCATATATCGTTTAGTCTTTTGTTCCAGTCTTCGACAACTTCATTATTAACATCAGCTGATTCGCCGCTAATGACAGAACACTTGATACTGTGTCGCACTTGAAATCTGCAACCATCCGTTACTTGCGGTAAAGTCGTCATATCCCAGTTCAACTGACAAAATTTTTGCTTTTTCTTGTCTTTCAAATCAGGATTCAAACGTCTCCTGGCTCAAACAATCTTCCTTTCTCCGTCCATTTCACCTTTCCACTTCTGCAGAATTGTTTCATTATCTTTCACGATATTGTTTATCTGAGTCTTCCCGACGTTAGTTTTCTGCAAGGATCCTTGACGCGCACCCCCCCCCCCTCCGTCAGTTGAATTACTTTCACGTTCTCCTCTAAACTGAGAATTTTTATTTTCCTCGATGACATGTTGATCTTTTTGCAGTAAGTTATTCATGTTGCCAACTACAATACTGATAAAACAATTTTTTATTCATCTAAACAAATTGCCGTGCGTTTTTAAAGGAAGTAATCTTGTCACGTGATTCGTTAGTCGCAGTCTGGTACCCTATTGCTTTTATACATTTCTTGAAACTAGATGAGAGAAGCCAAAACGGCTTCGATATGTACCATTAACATCAAGCAGATTTGACCTCGCGGCCGCTAGGATTCGTAATTTTGACAATTATTGTCAGTAGTAATAGCCACTGATTACCAAAGTGAACAAGCTCAACATCTTACTAAGGGAAGCCATAAAGGCTATTAAACCATTTTACTGCTGACTTGGGTATTGTACATCGATACTGCCACTTCTCAGCTGTTTCTACTGTTCGATAATTGTATTCTTAACAATTATCAGTGACTAAACCGGACATCTTATGATAACACAGCAATAAGGCTAATTGGATTACATGTACGTACCCTTTTGTATGGATTAAAATTTGAGTCTTTCTCGGTTTTTATGGAATAAATTTGGCTTCTCGTGAGGCGTAAATGATATAATATTAACCTTAGTGGTAAATGTACTTTACTCAACACTTCTTTCAGTAACGAAAACCTGACATCGGGAAACAGAAATCGGATTACTTAACACACGTTATGAATACAATACTGGTTCTGGATACATATTCAAATAAAATGCGGCCGCTTGTGAGGGGTAAATTTTATGATTTTGCACTTATATGCTGGCCGCTGGTCGCGTTAGCCGGGTGGCCTTTCGCGAGGGGTACTTTTGAACACAAACTCGTCGGTGCCAACGGATTCTGGCCGTAGGGAGCGGGTGGCCGCTGGTCAGGGGAGCTGTTCAAGAGGGGGACTACTGTAGTAGTAATACTTCCTGAAAGAAAAAGTTTTGATTTACTAGTGTTAGAAGAAAAAGCAAACTTTTACCCTTTGACCTATGTGAACCTGTTACAATGGTAAAATTTTCTTGTGATTCTCAGGAATAATTGTGGCAAGTTTCATATTCCTGTCTTTCAGCACAGCATTGGTTACGCTCTTGAGAAAATTCAATCTGCAATTTTTTAAATGACTCGCTTTTCATTATGGGGGAGCTGGACTTGGGTGGTATTTTGCCGTTAATGAATACTATTCTGTGTAATATCAATATGGTCATTGTATGGGTGCGATCGACAGATATTATGCACTTTTGAGAAAGTGACAGGCTTAACTTTACATTTGCAACATGCACAATGGGGAGAATGTTGGCACACCTCTATGCAGCCTTCACATCCTTTGGCTGAAATTTCTTTACATATTGTACTTGTGGAAATTGTACATAATCTATCAGTATTAGCACACAGCTAACCAACATGGGTGCTCCCAATGTACTTGAAAAATCAGCCTGATTTAGTCTAAGATACAATATTTTGAGCAGTTATTAAGATAGGGAAAAGGAATTTTGCCAGAATAGGCAAAACCAGCTTCTGAAAGTGCAATGAATGAATGATAATAAATTAAAAAAAAAATATATATATATATATATATATATATATATATATATAGTTGAAATATGTGTTATAAGCTCATTATTTTATAATTTAATAAATTGAAGTCCACGAAGTGAAAATGACTAAACATAGCTAGCAGATTTTTTTAATAGGTACACATCTGAAGTAAGGCCAAACTGTATATTATGTAATCCAAATTGTACCTATCAACCAAATTAATGTACAGGATATCTCATAATAGTGCTCCTGAATATTTACAATCACTATTCCAGTATAGGCTACCTAGTAATACTCCCCACCTGCAATCCATGTCTACCAAACAGTTTAAAATTCCCAAACCAGATAAGGAATTATTTTTAAAAAGTTTCCAATACTCTGGAACTTTGCTCTGGAATAGTATTCCAGTTGAGATTAGAAATGCACACTCTGATCCTTCTTCTAAACCCAGTATATCCAGTGGCTTCAGAGATGCAGCTTAAATAAATAAATTCCTTTGTATGACAGCCTCAAGGTAGATTAGTTCTTCAGTTAATTGTGTTACCCTCTTTAAGAAAGTAATTAATATTATTAAAGCATAGGAGTCAAAGGCTTCCATGATAAAATGTTTTTATTTTTAAATTTGAACAATTTTTTTTTTCTTCTCTTTCATTTTTTTAAAAACCAGATCTAGGTAAAAATGGCCCCAGGCCCAGGTCCAGGTCCAGGCCCACCATATGACGTTCAAGTAACAGATGAGGATATTACATCTCCCAATATTGCACCAAGTGGGCAAAGGATGCAAGGTTACTGAAATATTTAAATACTTGCATAATTTTCTATAGCGCATGGGGATACTTTGACCATTTTATATCAAACATGTATATATTTCTGTTCAGATGAATGATTCATATTAAGTGTGTGTGATTTGGATTTTTAACATAACTTTAACAATTTTGAAGTCATATCACTATAATGTCTGCAGTGTGGCAGTTTATAGTGATGTCTAGCACTGGGGCACCTTGCTGCAGACATGTGGCATCATGTCACCCCCAGTCACATTATCCTGACATCAGGCTGATCAGTCCTAACACTAACTCTAAATGCTGAGCACCAAGCGAGGCAGCTGTTAGTACCATTTTTATAAGTCTTTGGTATGACTTGATCAAGGTTCAAACCCATGACCCCTGGCATCTGAGCAGATGCTCTAACTACTTAGGCCACTGGAGTGGTCAGTTGCTATTAAGAAAGATAATGACTGCTGGACATGTAACTATTTGTCAATGATATTATCATGAAATAGTGCTGGCTTGCTTTGGCACTACTATCAGTGTGTAAAGTTTTTATCAAAAATGGCTATTTGACAAAATGTGCAAGATTACAAACTGCAGCTTCAAAAGTACACTCATCTTTGTGGAAAAATATTACAATATCATTGCTAAAAATATTCGTTTTAAAATCTAATGACAAGTCTCGTCAAATTTTCCTTATATTGCACATGAACCACATGAGCTCGATGTTAGTGTTTACTTTTCTCTATATAGAGGTTTCAGGTAAGGAAGAAAAGTCAACGCTGATGCCAAACAAGTTCAAGTTTGAACATGAATATCAACATACATTTCACATCCATACCAAAGTGGATTATAGTGACCTATTATTTTTCTTTATTGACATTTTTATTCCAAGCACTATTTAAGTATTAGTGGTACACATTCTTAAAAGTTTTGCATATTTCATCTGCATGGTAATGACTTTGCTATATCAAAAAACTATTTTGATGTCAACCAGTTGTCATACTGAAGTCACTGTGCATTTAGTCTGCGTTTTGACAATTTTGGTTGTGAATAAATGTATTCCAAACATTACAGTATGGCATATCTCAAATAGACCTAAATCAGTATCATTGATTATGCATGCCACTTGGACAAATCATATTAGAAATGTGCTTTCAAACCTTAGTGTAGACGCTAAATATTGGGTTCAAATCAAGCTTTAAATTATAATTATTTCTGCAATTTCTTTAGTAAATGTTGTAATGCTATAAATGTGCTGTGAAAAAACATTTGTTAGAGCACACTAAATGAGTGTGAACCAGAAGGCTTAAAGTTTGTTTTATGTGTTCCAGCAAAAGTTTGCACACAGCAAACTGCATACAGTTGTTATTCATAAACATGTATGTTCAGTCATTAAATGCATTAATGAAACAAAATACAGTGTGACCCTGCTATAACACAGTTTTTGGGAGCCATAGAACCCAACCGTGTTATAGACCGAACCGTGTTATAAGCAACCAGGTCAGTTTACGGTTTGGTGGGTGGGTGGGCTATAAATGTGGGTGGTAAAATACGTGCTTCATTGGCACAATTACCATCTTTAACCGATGCATATTAAGTGAGAAAATACAGCTGTAGTGAAAACAGAGAAGGCATATATAATAATTTACTTTATTTAGAGAAACATGGATTGGTATGCATATGTGTATACTTATTATATATACATGTACACGTTTAATGTATAGCATGAATAGAGTATCAATACTGTATACTCACCCGTTAATCTCATCACATACATTGAATCCACAATACAAGTAATTCCATCGAAAATATGCACACACACAGATTTAAAATATTCAGTAATTTTGTCACAGGTCATATAGGTCTGAATTCAATGGAAAAGCGTAGCATAATCACATTATGGATGATGAAGCACATTTACTTTTCAGTACATCCCAAGTCAGTAAAAGTTAGTTTGTGTTTTAAGCCACCATTGGTAGCATTCATAAGCATAAACTTTTTCCCTACTAAAAGGAAACTTTCATGAAACAGTAAACATGTTCCAGTCACATTGGAAAATGAAAAAATCCATCAAATTCCACTGCTTTTATTTAAGTTTGGTACTGACTTCCTTTGAAGAGAGGTTCTTGGTTTTTATTAAAGATTGTAGTTGGTTTTCTTTGATGAAGGTTGCATGTGTTATTGAACTCACTGCAAAAGGACAGCTTTGGAGAACCAAACAAATGCTCATTTCTGATTGTGGTGGCAACATCAAACAATTGTATTGCATGATTGAGACTTTTTTTCCATTTGCTTAGTACGTTTTCACAACAATCGGTGCTTCAGAGGTAATCTAGCAAACTATTTTATCTGGTACAAAAAAAAAGGAATTGGCCATCATTTGGTCGATTGTAGTTACTGTTCCTCCCTCCTAATGAATAGACCAACAAGTAAAATGTTGTGTTTGTTTGTTTTTGTTATTTTACATTTGTGGTGCTGCCTTGCATGCATGCATCAGAAATTTAACAAAGGGTCAGCGGATGATAGAGACAAAGGTGTTCTGGTCTGATGACAGGGATTACTACAGAAAATGTGAGTGTTCTGAAGAATTTAATTCTGAGTGAAAAGAAGAATAATTTTACTTACCATCCACATACAGATGTCAGTCTATGTAAATATATTAATTACTAGCGAGCGGCAAAAAATCAGACAAAAGATAGATTATGAGATAATGCCACGTCTGGTTGATCTCTGCTACCAGAAATGTCAACAACAAAAAAAGCGGGTATCTCACAACATACAGTACTCATGCTAGATGTCAATATAAGTGGATTATGATATAACAATGCACTGTTAAGATGGTTTGTCAATATGGACATAGAATTTGTTATGTAACAATAGATAAATTTCAGTGCATTTTATATCAAATTTGTGGCTTCCTTTCATGGGGCCTCTGAATTTCTCCACTCCAAACCAGTGGTTGTATATACAAGTTTAAACAGCCAACGATGTCGGCAATAAAATAATTATCGGCAGATGGTTTATTTTGCTGCCAATAAGGAAAAAATATCGCAATTTGCGACATTAGCGAAGCTTTATGCAATTTAAGAATAACATTTTGCATGTTATTTTTCGTACTTTTAAGAAGAAAAACTAATTTTTGTGTATGAGAAAAATACATATAAAATTTCAGGAGCCATGCCACAATCATCTTGTGTTATTCATACATGACCTCTTCCTCAAAATGATAATAAATTTGTTAGGTTTTTTTCTTCATACTTTTAAGAAAGATTTTTTCTTCTTTTGTCTACAAGAAAAATAAATGTATATCAAATTTCGGGAACTACAACACTAACATGTTATATCCGAATTTGTGTCATAACAGATCGTGTTATACCGGGGTCACACTGTATAAACAAAAGCTGTTTCTTAGTGTTTGATAGGGAAGGTCACACAACTGCACGTCAAACCAGCTGTATAACTGGCCTTGTCTTGTAAGAAAAAGAAATGCATTTAATCCTTGAACACCTGGCTGTAACTAAACATAAACACACACACACACACACCTCCCTTTATATATTAACATTTATCCCCAATTTGAATGTGTTGGTAGTTTTTATATACTTCACTTGTGACAAATGTAAAAAAGTCAAATGTACACCAAAAACTTTGAGATCACATTGGCTGCTCAACAGCTTCAATACAGGATTGGAATTATTTTATTTTTCAGTTTCTTCTTTAGTTCTCAAATGACCTATTTTTCCTAACTTCTGAAAACTGGATATGAGAAAAGAAGCTCTTCACAGATATACTATGAACTATAAATGCAGTACTGACTTACAACATAGATTGTAAGTTGTTGTTTTGTTGTTTGTTTTCTTTACAGCAAGCAGCAATGTTCAGACAGCTCGGGGAGAAATTGATACATCTCACGAGGAACCATTGAGAAGTGTTCTTGTTAATTTCACAATGCATTCAATCAGTCAAGCCACCTCAGTGCCTGCAATGGATGTAGCAGCTCTCTCACTACTGGACATCCAGAATCCTCCTCTTCCTCCTCCTCCATTTACTCCTGGCCATATACCTGACCAGATTTCAACATGGCAAGACATCTCTCCCATGGGACATGAACTGTCTACCTCAGCACCAGGATATGGACATAACTCTTGTAGTGGGCAAAATTCAGTTACCTCTATTGATCCAAACCAGTTATTTGCAAATGGCAAAGAGTTACAAATTAGTAACAACATTGCAAGTTTGGATCCAGCAAAAGTGTCCTCAGAAGCCATGGCCACTTCATCTACAAGATTTGAAACATCTTCTCGTCATGATGCATCATCCTTCGAGATATTAATGCCACCCCAATTTTCAGAATGTGCTTCTAATGAATGGAGAGATACCATTGCAAGACAGAGTGACCCAGACTTTCCAAATAGTATGCCGCCATCACGTGGAAACCCTTGTGCTCAAAATGATGTCTTCACTGCACAGTACAGAAGGAACCAACAGCGATCACAAATTGGACAGGTATGTGCAGAACCTTGGGAATAATATTTATGGTATGACTTTGTTGAAAAATTGTCAACTTTTTTTCAAGGATGCCATGCTGTATGTCTGTTATGCCGAGATTGTCACCAGAGAAAATTTGGTTGTAATGTGTGTTTAGTGGTCTCCCTTCTAAGGTTAATTTGAATATTTGTGTTATGTTATCTGTTCCATAATTAATATCTATGCCGGTAACATTTTCTCCCACTGAGAATATATACGAATTACCTCATGTATCACACCCATTAAGGGTTTGAGTACACTCTCCTATGGTTCAGTATACATTAAGGTACAGGTAACTCCTTGTATAAAGGAATAACAGCACAACCTGTCTAACATAAAAGGGCAGTTTGAGGCTAATGTATTCCTTGCTATCTAAAAATATATTAATTGACATACGAAAAAGATAGGTGAAATTTTGTATTATTAATGAATGTACTCTTGCTTCCCAACTGTTATTTTATGTGTATAAGCATTTTTTCCTTAATAAAAGGTTACAGCAATGAGAAAAACATCTTTCTTCACTAAAGGAAAAAGTAGGTCATTTGGGTCATTCAGTTGTTTACCTCATGTAAACAGAGGGACATATTTAGTATGCACTGTATACAACCAGGTGAGCTTACGCATGACATTACATTACATTGTCATTATTTTGTTATTCAGAATAATGTCAGAATAGTCATTGGGGCAGTGTAGTACATTGTCATTATTTTGTTATTCAGAATAATGTCAGAACAGTCATTGGGGCAGTACAGTACATTGTCATTATTTTGTTATTCAGAATAATGTCAGAACAGTCATTGGGGCAGTATAGTACATTGTTGTTATTTTGTTATTCAGAATAATGTCAGAACAGTCATTGGGTCAGTGTAGTACATTGTCGTTATTTTGTTATTCAGAATAATGTCAGAACAGTCATTGGGGCAGTGTAGTACATTGTCGTTATTTTGTTATTCAGAATAATGTCAGAATAGTCATTGGGGCAGTGTAGTACATTGTCATTATTTTGTTATTCAGAATAATGTCAGAACAGTCATTGGGGCAGTGTAGTACATTGTCATTATTTTGTTATTCAGAATAATGTCAGAACAGTCATTGGGGCAGTGTGGTCACAAGAAGGGCCCCAAGGACAGTCACACAGACTTCATCTATTTATTGCTCCAGGTGCACACAAAAAAATCTTTGTGCATTGTGCAAGTTATGTTGATATTCCACATATTTGTGGCCTTATATGTATGTATCAAATGAACAATGAGAGGAAAACAGTGTATCCAAAGATTAGCATCCTGAAAACTTCACATTATCAAGTTAATAAGAAACATGCATGTGACACTTGTGTCCTGCTCACATTGTTGGTGTTCAGTATTCAGTTAACAACAGGTGTCAAACTTCTAGCTTGAGTTGCCCAATAGAACACCTGTTTTGTGTCAACTTTGGTCATTAGGCAGTCTTTACAGATCACTTCTTGTGTCTCAGGAATAATGATTTTGTTAATATTTGTCAAAAAGATAAAAGGTATTTGCTTGACAAATGGTTATCAAAATTGGTTGCTTGCAAGGAATAATTGTTTAAAGCAGTTGTCACCAAATATATTTAGGAATAAACACAACTTCTTACATACCAAAACAATACCATATATTCCATATTTTTGTCTTCGTATATTAGTCTAATCTGAACATAGTGAAGCTTAATTTATGCCATAAACATACATGCCAACCATTACTCTTTTGCAGTAATCAATATGCTTTTTTTCACCTAATTATGTCTTACACTTGCTAGTATGTTGATTACACCTTTTTGGTACATTAAGAAAAAAATTAAAAATAAAGCAATAAAGAGTAATGTTTATTGCCTTTATTATCATCTCTTTAATCCCACTTATCATATAAATTTCTCAAAAAGAAGACTACTGTGTAAGAATAGAATACGAGTACATTTGCCTTCCCAAGACTTTTTACATTTGCTTTCCAAATTTTGGTTTATAACAAGTGTATATGACAATTTCAAGAAAACAGACTGGTTTCTTCAGTTTGAAAATTTGCCTCACAAAGTCTTGAAAGTAATAATGCATATTGCTTGTGGACCAGTCTATACCTTTATGGCAACAGAAGTTTAGCGAAACAGGCTTTATCAATGGGGCACATGGATGTTATATGACTGAAAAATGTTAGAGCATATGGGTGTTTTTGAACTTCAAAACATGTCAGATTAGAAAAAGGATAAATCAGTAGTACTTTACAAATATGAAATGAATAATATGAGAGTGATTTAATACAGCACTATTGAGAGAAATATCATGCTCATTGCAGAATTTGTGGACTTTCTGATAGTTTAGTAATAGCAAGACATGTTGACTAGTTGAAGTGTGTGTTGTATATAAATAATTTGTGAGTACATTTTGTGTTTGTATTATGGAACTAATCCACATGGATTTAGCCCATTTGTGACAAGATATTTTACTGGCAGCCAATCCATGATAGTAGCCAAACAAAAAATGTACATATTTCATACAGACTATCTAGTGATGATGGCCTGTAATATTTAGATTACACTTTTATGCTCCGAATATGTTCTTTGCCACTTAAATTAGCAATGATTACATTTATAACTCTTTTTGTGGTTGGTATGTATGTGTAAATACTTGTGTTGCACAGTTGTGGATGATAACCAGCATTACATGGTCACATCATACTAGGGTTATGGCCCTTTTAAAAAAAAGGATAAATTTCAGGGTGCCACAATCTTAATTATAATTTACTTATTGTCTTTTTATACTATTCCATTTAGTTATAATTTACATCTTATCTTTTTATACTATTCCATTTAGTTATAATTTACCTCTTATCTTTTTATACTATTCAATTTAGTTATAATTTACCTCTTATCTTTTTATACTATTCCATTTAGTTATAATTTACATCTTATCTTTTTATACTATTCCATTTAGTTATAATTTACCTCTTATCTTTTTATACTGTTCCATTTAGTTATAATTTACCTCTTATCTTTTTATACTATTCCATTTAGTTATAATTTACATCTTATCTTTTTATACTATTCCATTTAGTTATAATTTACATCTTATCTTTTTATACTATTCCATTTAGTTATAATTTACATCTTATCTTTTTATACTATTCCATTTAGTTATAATTTACCTCTTATCTTTTTATACTGTTCCATTTAGTTATAATTTACATCTTATCGTTTTATACTATTCCATTTAGTTAATAAGTCTTATCTTTTTATACTGTTCCATTTAGTTATAATTTACATCTTATCTTTTTATACTATTCCATTTAGTTATCATTTACATCTTTTTATACTATTCCATTTAGTTTCAAAACAAAGGAATACTTAGGAATAAAACATATTTTGACTCGTGCAACCCATTTCTAATCTACTGCACCTTATTGTTCAAGTGAAATACTGTTTTTAACTGATCTTGCCACTTTGAAATGGGGAATAACTTTTGTGACAAACCTGCCAAAACATTTTTTATAATCTCAAACACCCTGACATGGTCATGTTTTGAAAAGCATGATTTTCAATAATCATCCAGAAAAAGAATTTACTGGTAAATTTATTTTTTAAAAACCACACTTCCATATCTGTCCATTACTTGCAGCATGCAAGCAGTCCTGGTTAGAGCTGAGGTAAAACTATCCTTGTTTATACAGCTAATTGTCACAGAAGCAA
Source organism: Sinohyriopsis cumingii (assembly GCA_028554795.2). Lineage (NCBI taxonomy): Eukaryota > Metazoa > Mollusca > Bivalvia > Unionida > Unionidae > Sinohyriopsis > Sinohyriopsis cumingii. The sequence continues at coordinate 56,050,537 of CM068824.1, forward strand.
TTGAAAGGAAAGTGGTCAGGTATAAATAACCACCCTTTTATGTATTACTTAATTGGTTAACAATACACAGGGTGGAGGTTGTCAGAATATGATCTGTTGGTCAGATCTGATCTGTGTATTGGTTTTAGCCTTTGATTTACATAATATGGCGTGGCTTTAAAAATGACTTAGCAGGCCTGTGCCTTGGAGGAAGTTGCCCATGCCTGAGCTAAGGTGGTGTGTTGAGCACATTGAGGACTGCTTAAGGGGAACCCACTGTGCTAATTTGCATAGGTAAATTTCTCAAAATGGAACAACACAATGTAAAGTTCTCTATAATGGAACAACCCAATTCATCTTAAGTTATAGGTAAATCAAAGGGATATGTATTGAAAAATAAAAGTTATTACACACGATTGCTTTGAATGAGAATGTTTAAGCCATCTGTAGTAAAGATTATTGGCAAGTTTGTGATCAATGGACAGGGACGTTTATTACTGCTGTATTACCTGTAAAGATCCCATTAAGCTTGAAAATATTGTCGCTGACATTCCCTTAGTGAAATGGTCAGTGTCAGCTGTGATGTTTAATCATTTTTCTATAGGGGCAAACATATCTCATGGTCAGACTGCATCAGATACATTTCTGACTATGCTAACATTATGGTCATCGGGAACAACAGTAATCTGACCAGGTTTTGGTCAGAGAATCTGGCAATGAAATTTTAACACCAGTACCATCCGGTCTCTAACTGATGCAAAGATGAACACTAATAACACTTGCATTACCTTCAAACCTCTACTGAACTACTTCGAATAGCAAAAACTGCATCTAAGTAAGCCTATAATTTGCCATCCAAAAGATTTTAAGGACATAAATTTGGTGTGGTTTTGATCATGTGTTTGTACATACTGTATATGTGTGTGTGTATATGTATGGTGACAGTATATGACAGTGATAAGTCTACCAACTATTAATTTCTTTGTAAGTGTATTAAATGCTTTGAGGAAGACAAACAAGTTATTTTCTTTGACTCGGATTTGAATTTCCAACCATTTTCCATAGACTTATATGAAAAGATAGTTTATTCTCGATTGTTTGACATCTCCTTTTTCGTCACATGCACTGACCCCTTTCCCCCTCTTGGGACTTCAAAACACATTTTTTAATATGGTAAGTATGATGTGATCAACATGTTTCTACTAAATATTCTGGACTACTTTAATGCTACAGCCAAATTACTCCATCTAACCATATGCAGATTAACATAATCCAAATCCACTTTCAGTGTAATCCATTTTGGTGGACCACACCAAATCCATTGTATTCATTCCATGCAATACATTCCAAAGGCAGGTTCATTTAACTGGCATGGAAAGGAAAATGAAATTGTTGGGAAAAGAAACAATCCACATTTCATAGGAGAGAAATTGATGTTCTCTTTAGTGTCCTTACTTCAAATCTATTTTTGTCAATGTCATCCTGTTCATTAGGACATTAACAAACCTGTTTTCATTGCGGTTTCTGTTTCTTATGATAAATTATTTCTCCAAATGCACAATTAATCATTCTCATATTTTTCACAAAATGCACTGATCAGTACAGTTTATATTTGTTTATGAAATACATTTTGTTGTGCAGATGACAACTGCTACTGATGGACAGGGCAGAATATATGAAATCCACCAGGAAGTCAAACGGCCTGAATTAGCTGAATTTGGTAAAAGACTTCGGACTTTCCGAAACACGACTGTTAGCCGGGCAATACCTATCTCTCCAGAACAATTAGCTAGTGCTGGATTTTATTTAAGTAAGACTACAGAATCATCAGAAGCAATAAGAACCTGATAATAATAATAATAATGATAATAATAATAATAATAATAATAATAATAATCTGATACACAAAATTTGATATTCTAATGCATCATCAACAAACAACTGTTTAAAGCACATGGTCAGTTATCTGGTTTTCCAGGTTGTCTGGTCTCTTCATTAAAATGTACTCCAGTCATTACATTTCCATTTAAATCTTAAAGATCAAAACATTTTTTATATTTAGTACATAGCAGCTTTTGAATCCATTATAATGCCAGCATTTACATTACATATTGGGTAATTTTGTCAGCTCACTCATTCTAATTACTGTAATTGGGTAATTTTGTAATTACTGTAATTGGGTAATTTTGTAATTACTGTACACATTAAGGTCTGCTAATGAATGGACTTAATATTTTCTATCATCTTCATTTACAAGGATTCACCAACATTTTCTAAAGTTAGTTTTTGGAGGTTTTGTTTGATTGAACAGATTTTGCACTATGATGCTTAGCAGCTTCTTAAAGTTCACTGTAATCTCATTTTCTAAATTAAATGAAATTCTCAAACTTTGCAAGTTAGAAGTAAAATGTATTTCAGTTTTGATATATGCGCATTATAAAAAATTATATTTTGAACACCATCCATCCAGTTTCACATTGTTCTTGTTGGAATTTTTTTGTACAGATTGCTTTGGACCACTCTTATCTGCAGTTAATAATCGAAACTGAGTAACATTATTTGTACTAAAGAAACAATTATCTTTCCAACATTCTATTTCTAAAGTCTAAGTTTGTTTTCAGATTCCCAGTGACCCTTATTTATACCTTTTATAACAGAACTAGATATTGCCTGTTCTAGGACAGGAGTGATACATTTTCAAGAATTAAAAAAAAAAATTTAAAATGAATTGGGGTGAGCAAGTTTAAAACAAAGTTTGAACATTAAAATTGTACAAAAGTATAACAAATTTGGGATGCCACAACAAGTTTTGAATTCGTGAGCTCATGTTTGGCAGCCAGGAGACACAGACAAATGTGGGTATTTATATAAAAGATGGTAATTTGCATGCATATTCATTCACATCAGTTACATTCAGTCACATCAATTACATTCAGTCACATCATATTATATAGATAAATATAAATTCATTATCCATGAGTTTTTACTTATTATTTGAAAATGATCACAGAGATTGTTCTTATTCATTCCAGTAAGAGGTAGTTATGTGAAGTGCTTTGCCTGCGACCAAGGTTTAGACAGCTGGGAAAGCACCGATGATCCATTTCTTGAACATGTTTTTTGGTATGGATCAACCTGTCCATTTGTTTATGCAGTGATGCAGAGGTCTAGAAATAGGGTAAGAGTAAATATTATGGATTTCAGACAGCTTACATTTTGTGGAGCCACCTACATGTTCTTATGAAGTTGGGTCCAAAAAGAGGGAGGGGGACAGACCTTCTTGTCCGAAAAGCTTCAGAAGGGAAAGAGTTGTTCTCACCCACTTGCTGAATCTGCTGCTAAGGACATTCCATTTGGTCCATGGGAAAAGTTACTGGTTACAGTTCCTCCCCTGAGTCTCCCCCACAACAGGGATAATTAAGTTGCATAGTCCTGCTGTCTGGAGAGAGCAAGATGAAGACGTCCTTCTGTTCTCATCATTGTGCATGTGTTTGACACAGAACAGGCTGACATGACATCCACTCCCTTTGGGTCCCATATCTCCTTTCACCTGTTGATAAAAGGCGACAGAGGATGAAGAGAGTTGGTCTTTAGACAAAGGAAGTAAATGAGGTTTACCCCCTATTGTCCAGTGGCCTTTCTCCCAAACATTTGGGTTTTTGTGACTCTAAAATTCTTTCCAGTTTAGAAAAGCTTTCTGGGGCAAACTCTTGACCAGATCTCTTGTTTCTTTGCTTGGTTACAATTAAGGTTAGCAAGGACCAAGACTTTGCAAGATGTTGACACTATCTCTCCCCATGAACCTTTGGGTGAAGCTTCCTTCAATAACCTTACCCCCAAGACTGTTTTCTTGCTATCTTTAACATCTGCAAGACAAAGGAGCAAGCTTTATGCCCAATACCTAGAGCAGGGCTGTCTGAGGTTCAATGGAAATTATGATTTGGAATTTTTCTCCTTTGCCAGCCAGGATTTTATTACCAAAAAACAAGCTTTCTCATCTCTAGATTGAGATCCCCTTTGTCTGTGATGGGGATGGTTTAGATAGACTTTATGTCCAGTTAGGATTCTCAGTTTTTATTTTGCAGCCTCTAAATAGAGAAGAAAGGGCAGGAAGCATATTTTCCTCTCAATTAAAGTTTCAACTGATATTTCAGCTTCCACCAAGGTGGAGTGCAGTAACTATCAAGAACATTTACCAATCCCTTACCAATTGGGACCTTTCATTCATGAAGATTAAAATTTGTGCAGTTGAAGCTATTTCTGCCTGATGATCCTATCTAACTCATTTGTCTTTGAAGAATATGATGAAAGCAATGTTTTGGCATTCTAAAACTACTTTCATCTCCTTTTACCTTCGCTTGTTAACTCACCAAAGTGAAGTTATATTTATTTCCTCGGGTTAAATCATTGTTGCTTTGAAAGTGGACCATACAGATTCCATCCTGCATTAGTCTCCTTATCTTCAATCTAAGTGAGTATTCCTTGTTTGTTTTTCTTAGCCAGTTGTGGGATCATCAGCCTCCCAACTTCAGCTACATGATCGCAACATATATGTGTTACAGATATCAGAATGTAGTATTTATTTTTTGGGGCGGGGGAGGGGATAAAACATTTTTTAATGATGTAATACTTACCTGCTGCTATTGCCAGGTTCCCTGCTCCCATCCTGCTTCCATCTTGCTCCCACCCCACACTGATGTCCTGCTAGTTTATGCTGTGTCCTAGAAAGAATGAAGGACAGTGCACATGGACAAGGTATTTATGGGATAGACAATGTGTGGGGCAATCTAGTGTTCTAGAATTGTCTGGTTCACCCCAGTGGGAGGATGAATTCTTGTTATACAGTCAGGTATTTTTGCCCAGAAATGAACCAGCTATGCAACAGCAACAGGTAAATATTATATCGTTAAAATTAGTTTTCTCCCCGAGCTAATGTATATCCCACTAATCGTGCTCAACACCTCATGCTTCACGTGATCATCTTTGTTGTTTTGCACTGTGAATCAAAATAACTAGCAGAACAGTCGTGAGTTGATAGATACGATGTGAATTAAAGAAATCATTGTATGACTTATACCATCATTGCCTTTTTACTCGTACATACCAACAGTTATTTGTTACTCAAATGTCATGTTTGTGCCATAGGTGAAGAATACTAACAATCCATTTTTGGGGTGGTTTAAGCTGACTTGTCACAGAAGTTTTCAAATAAAGAATTCCCAGGAAAAATATATTTGTTTGGATTAATTCTCTTCTTGTCTAAGCATATTATTAAATGAAAAGCAAATCCTTAAAAGTAGCATATAAAAAAACTTTACAGACAGGAAAATCCTAGTTCCTGCCTCCTCATGGCTGTTTGATTGCATTTCTTTAATTTTTTGTAATGTTCAGTTTTGTAGGAAATTATAGACATTTATTTGGATTTATTTTTGTGGTTGGTGAACTTTGTGTTGTGTAATTCTTAGCCACCTCAGCCTGGGCTAGTTTCAAAATTTTTCGCACTAAAATAACCTGCTATTTTGTCCGACCATACAATCTTAATTGGTCACAAATTTAGGATATGTGTTGTCCGAGTTATCTAACAGGTTTAATGTGTTTAATTCATCTGTTTAAGTAAATTCTCAATACCTACTTTGATATTACATTCTCTTTCCAGTTGATACAACATACATTTGATACAGTTATGCATATGAAAGAAAACATTTGTTTCTTTTCCAGAACACAGAAAGAAACCTTTCCTCACACAGCACATCTACAGGTAAGCCTCTGACCTAACCATGCTACGGTATATAGATACTGGCCAGATATGACCATTTCAAAGATAGCTTGATAAATTACATCTCATATTTGGACTACGTCTGGTTAGCAGGTCATATAAGAACTGAACTTCATATTTCATTGTAGTCATGAATCTTGATGCTACACGAAAGGCTGTAATGAAACAAAGGTAATTAATGCATTGCGAGTAAGCAGTTTTGAAGCTTCATGATTCCTACAAAATATAAAAGTTCAGTTTCTGTCATTGCAGTTAGTTATAAAACAATATAGACAATCTAAAGAAATAAATAATGGAGCTCTGTTTTAAAAATTGTTTCAGATTTTGTCAAAGTAACCATGAAGAGTGTATTAAAACTGAATAACATCTAGGTGTCTGCATCACATGTTGTAATTTCAACAACTTTTAGGTCACTTTTATCTCTCTTTATAATCAGCTGGAAGGTGCTAAGTATAGATAGTTAAAACAATTAAGCAAGTTAGACCACTCCAGTGGCCTAAGTGGTTAGAGTGTCCACCTTGGATGCAGGAAGTCATTGGTTCGAACCCAGGCAGAGTCATACCAAAGACTTAAAAATACAGTACTAGCAGCTGCCTTGCTTGGCACTCAGTATTAAGAGGTAATATAGTGTTAGGACTATTTTTCTTGGTGTCCTGATAATTTGACTGGGTGGGACATAATGCTCATTTTATAATCATGTTGATATTAACTGTAAATAAATATCTTCTTATAATGGTGTAGTTTGTTTTTCATCACACATTACCTTTAATTTCAAGATAAACTATATTGAAGAGTTCATTAAATCATTATTCCAGATAGTTTTGGTACAATTAACATGTGCACCGCTAAATAGTTTGAATATTATGTCAATGCTTTCCATGTTGAATTAACACATTCTAGTTTTTTTTGTTCATTCAAAATTAACCAAGATTTTGTTTCTCATAAAGTTCAGCATTTCAGGAAACAACAATGTTGAAACGTGTGTTGTTTTCATTTTGTATTCTTCTGTCACTAGATAGATTGATTGATAGATTTATTTCCAGTAGAATGGAAAAAATAAATTCACAAAGTTAATCATTACCAAACATGAATTTAATGGGTCCAATTTTTTTTAAAAACCACACATGAGAACATGATAATATTTGCAGTTTGTGACACACTTGACAAATATCACTTCACATTTCACTGCCTGATTTGCGAAGCATATCTCACTCAACAACAAATATTATTTTATTCCATGTCAGTGCTACAATCTCCAAATTCATCCATGGGTTGCCTTGAAATCAGAGTCATTCTCCATACTTTTTGCAATTTTCTCTGCCTGGGCCCTGAAAAGTGTTCCAGCAATAGGAACACTTTATTCACATTGTTGTATGAACCAGGTTTATACAGCATCATCTAATTCTGTATCATTTACAGTCCATGCCCATTTCTTTTTCATCATCAGAATTAGTATCTTGCAAATAGTCCCAAAATTTCTGCTCTTCTTTGAGCCAGCCTCAGAATGTTGACTCTGCAGTTTTAAGTTCACTGCAAACTTTTGATCTTGCTTCACCATTATGCACCCTGCTTTTCGTTGACAGCTTTTCATTGACTGAATGTACATTTCAGTTGAGTCCTTTACTCTCTGCGATCACATTTACAAATGATCAGGATCCATTACTAATTAATATATGAACATGAATGATGTTAAGTATATAAAATTTGAAACCATGATCAATTGGCTAAATAAAATGGATTTATTTTGAGACACTATAGTGACCACAAGAGATTATTCAGGTAGGATTTGCGAAGTTTGAGCTATTTTATCATATTATATCTCCCTTACTTGATTGATTAAAAAGATGTACTTAATGTGATAAAACAACACAGGACTCTTGTAATTAATTCTTACAATGCAACAAACACTTCACCAAGTAGTAGAACAAAAGCAACGCTGACAGTTAGGCAATCATGGAAGTGCTTGCAGGAATTAACCTGTTGGTCAGTTGACTCTGTTCATTAATTTTAATAGAAAAGACCATGCCATGAGTATACAGTTTACATTCAAAGTACAGAATCTAAAGATTGAAACATGAATTTGACCTGTCGAGGTATATTTAATTGGTGTTACTTTTTTCAATGTTGCCACGTGTTAGCATTTTCCAGAATATTTCATTGATCACTATTTCATCATGTGTTATTATTTAGAGTGTTTTGATATTGTTGTAGGGTTTAACGCCATTTTTCAGCAGACGATAGGCTCTTAAATGGCAGCCAGTATTAATGGTAAAGGAAGAACCCAGGAAAACCCCAGAAAGAACCACTGACCCATGAGAAGCTACTGGCAAGCTTTCTCATGTACCCACATTGGCCAAATCTGAGACTCGAATCCATGCATACAGAGGTGAGATGGCAGTAATCCGTAATGGAGAGTGCTTTAGACCACTCAGGGCACCAAAATATTTTTCCAATAAAATCTAACAAGATATGATTTCTTCTTAACACTTGCTAATTCTACAATGTTGATTCGAACTTTTTGGGCAAAAACTTTCATTTTAGACGATAAAGCAAGCAATATATCAAGGTTTCATCTACAAATTCTGATCATGGTTTTCTTCAGATTCAACACATAGGGGCCAACCTTTTTATATTTACTTTGTAAAAATAATGGCATTCAACTGGACACTCCATTGTAAGTGGGTTTGCAAGTGATCAGGACACAAGTTGTTGAGTAATAGAGTAGATATTACTTTCATACATATTTGGTTCTACATGATGGCACATTACACCAAAATAATATTATGATATGGTTTGTGAATTTTATAATGCAGCTGATATGGTGTATGCATATCAATAGAAGTACTTCTGCAGCAGTCTAGAAAAGAACAGAACACAAACTTTATTTAGCACTAAATTACAAAAGCAATTTATGGCTACAGACTAGAGAATGTCTTACTGCAAAGAATAAAGTAACATAATTCTATTGGGTATTACATAAGACTAGCTTCATTTCGTGAAAAAAGATTACAGTTAAATTTAGATGAAATCTCAAGACCTAATTATTATTTATTCTGTTAGTCTTAAAATGCAACATAGTCATAATTACTGATATGATACTGATTCAGTTGCACAGATTAACAAACTTTTCACAATACAATTCAGATTCTTTATGAATTTTCAGACATAATGGCTTTTATTGTTTCTATATTTTGCAGTGAACAATACTATCATGGTAAACATTTTCCTCTCAGTTCCTGATAAAATGGACAAATAAGCAAAACATTATATTCATTTTCAACAGCTGTTATATTATACCTATTACATAGCCAATTATTTCTTGGTAATCTTTCATAACAACCGACTTCTATATTCAATTTATGCAATACTGCTCTAAATCTACATATTGCAAGTTTTCAACAAGCTTCATTTATCACATACAAGTACAGTAGTACTTGTTGATGCTGTTGTTGTAGGGTTTAACGCCATTTTTCAGCACACAATAGGCTATACATGGCAGCCAGTATTAATGGTGGAGGAAGAACCCGGGAAAACCTTGGAAAGAACCACCAACTCACGAGAAGCTACTGGCAAGCTTTTTCACATACCCACATTGGCTGAATCTGAGCCTCGAACCCATGCAGACAGGGCTGAGATGGCAGTGATCCGTAACAGAGAGTGCTTTAGACCATTCGGCCACTCGGGGCCCCCATACAAGTACTCTTCTAATTATAAATATTGTGCAAGAAATAAGACTCTAGCTTCCTTGGTGACCTCAAAGATAATATCCAGTTTTTATTTTAATAATAAAAAATGGGCCAGACTGCTTACTCACTGACTAGAATGAAAATATCATTAATTATTTCTAGTCCTACAAAAAGCAAGACATCAGCCCTGATATTTATGTTTTTGGGGTTGGCGTCAACGACCCAGAAAAGTAAAAATTAGGGTTGATGTCTCACATAGTAGGATTAGGATTATTCAATGTATGAGAAAATCCCGTATTGTCAAACAGATTAATCTTGACATATTTAATTTTTCCCATTATAAGAGTTACCATTATCATCATGACTTTCTAAGTTCTACAAATCAAACTATCTCTGCTTAGCAACATTAGAGTCCAAAATTTAAAAGGTATATATTTCCTATTTCCCAAAGTGGATTCTCCCCAGTTTACCATAGAGAACATCCAAATTAGCAGATTTTTTTCACTCCTAATAACCATCTGCATAATTTTATATGAATTTGTTCAGCATCTTTTCCTGTGTGGAAACCCTATGTCACTGATACATAATTAAGCATAGATAAAATAAGTTTCAAAAAGATTTTATATTTCTCTAACAGATAAAACAGTGTCTTTAAATAATTTCTGTAATTATGAAGTCTATAAATTGCGAAGAGCTAAATTCCCCCATGCACTTAGTTATTTTTGCATAGCTGTGAACCATTTCTTTTTTTATAAATTGAAGTTTAGTTATTTGCATGAATCTACATATTCTATTATTTTGCCATTATAATAAATTATTGGATTTTTTTGTATGCCTGTTTTACATAGTTTTTAATGACTGTTAAAAAATTAATGTATTGTCTGTATATAATAACAAAACTAGAGCCCATTCATCTTTAGGGAAAACATCAACTACATTTACATTATCTTGTATACCAACAATACTGTTGTTTTAAAAAGATGTAAAGAAGATTGGGGAAAGCTTCATTCCATGTTTCAAGCTATATTGTAAACTTAAAAAATCTGAGAAACTATTATTTAAATCTTATACAAGATACCAATAACATTGAAAGTCAGATGTCTAAAGGACACATTAGCTATATTTAGAATTTCAAGGTCAAAATGTTGAGTTGTGCCACCAGATTCTTTTTACAGATCTCTTAAACTAAAGTAAGGATAGTTAAGCTTCTCCAACCAAAGCAACAGATATTGAAACATGTAAAAACATAGGTAAATTATTGTTAGAATGTATGATGAATTTTATACAGAATTACTCCTTTGATGCATGGAAACAATTTTTAGTTAATTATTTTTTTTAAACTAGTGGATATCTCAAGAAATTCAACCATATTCTGTAAACCTATAATTAACATCATTAAAAGTTTTGAAGCTGTCATACCTTTGTGGTGTTTCATTTTTCTTACTCTCTATTTACAAAAAAACCCAATTGCATTTTAATCTCTGGCAGTGAGAACCTTGTAAAATTTGACATGAACAACTCACCATTCCCAGTCACCAATAGTCACAAAAACTGGTACATGGTACTTGTTATTAACTGAATGTTATGTGGTAGAGCTTTGCAGAGTTGTAGAATTGTTCTGGAAATGAAATACAGTATAAAATATCAATTTATAAAATCAGATCTGAAGATCACTGGAACCTCAAGTAGTTATTATAACTTTGTGTGTGCTTGTAATGTGGATTTTTAATGTAGCTATAACAATTTTCCAGCCATAACAACAATGTCTGCAGTGTGACAGTTTATTGTGATGTCTAGCACTTAGGGCATCATGCTTAGACATGTAGCATCATGTCCCACCCAGTCACATTATCCTGATGACAGGCTGACCAGTTCTAATGCTAACTTCTTAATGCTGAGTGGCTAGCAATGGGCAGCTGCTAATGCCATTTGTTATAAGTCTTTGTTTCGACTCAACACAGGGGCCCCTAGTGGCCGAGTGGTCTAAAGCGCTCTCCTTCATGGATCACTGCCATCTCACTTCTGTCTGTGTGGGTTCAAGTCTCAGGCTCAGCAAATGTGGATATGTGATTAAGCTTGCCAGTAGATTCTCGTGGGTCGGTGGTTCTTTCTGGGTTTTCCAGGGTTCTTCCTCCACCATTAATACTGGCCGCCATGTATAGCCTACCTTGTGCTGAAAAATGGCATTAAACCCTATAACAACAACAACAGACTCAACATGACCTCCCACATCCCAGACAGATGCTCTAACCACTTAGACCACATGAGTAGTTGAAACTCTTAGACCTTCTGAACTGGAACATCATCAAGGGATTCATCCCAGAGCTAAAAGGTTGCCACTATTTGTCTCTTTTAATGGTAGGCAAAGGGTGCAATGGCTCTGTTCTACATCCCTGTGCTGCAGGGGAAAGGATTGCATGTACTTCACAACTTCACATCCACAGTATAACACTTACTAACATTAACCATCAGTTTTAGTTCTTTAAGGTTCTGAAACTGAAGTTTAAAACTTCATGATAAAACATTATTTCAGACTTAACATTTACTAATTTGTTTCAAAGTTAAAAACTAAAAATTCAGTGACAATGATAGTGATGGGGAGCAGAATGTGTACTAAGTAATTCATGTTCATATTGTAAGAAAATTAAAAATACCAAGAAAATTCAATGAGCTTCAAATTGATATTTCCCAAGAATCGTTACTGATATATCCAGAAACTTGACTCTGGGAAAAATATGAAATTTATTTCTGTTGAAAATTTGCCCACAATTTTGGGAGGTGAATGGATTAGGACATATATGAGCCATGCTTTCTTCTTTTTCCTTTTGTTACAGATGCTATACTGTATTGAATGTATCAGAATGAAACACTGACTGGTTACACCCTGTATCCATTGGTCATCTCTATTGGAACAAAGTTGGAACTTGTCCAGTGTGTGAAAGGAAAAACAACTAGCAGGATTAAGACCTTCACAAGTTGTAAATTTTGTGTTGTGGAAATTGTTGTCCACTAAGATCTCAATCTACGTTAGCCCTACTCGTCAGAGATCAGAAGAGTTTATGGGGTGGTCTGTCATCAACCCGTCCATTAACACAATATTTTTATAACTACTCCTCCTAAACTACATGGAGGATTGCAATGAAACTTTACAAACACATTCATCCCATGGTCTAGTTGGTGCTAAATAAAAATTAAGCTGCTTAGACATTCAATATGGCTACCACACCAGCCATCTTTAAAAACTTGTCATCACTATTCTTTCGGAATGATGGCCATATTAACGTGGGTTTTTCATGAAACGACTAATTACAATGCCTAGCTTGTCCCTAAATGAAAATGGTGCCAATCTGGTGTCCAGTTTGGTCAGCACAGCAGTGATGTTGAAAGTCGTGTAATTGCTGCTCCTCCTCAATGAAAAGTGTTATTAACATGGGGTTTTCACTAGAAGACTTCTTATACTATCTTGTTGGCCCTAAATTGAAATGATGCTGATCAGACCATGATGCTCATCTTGAAGATCTTGTTTGGCTACTTCTCAAAAATGAAAGTCATTTTGAAATGGGTTTTTAATGAGATCTTCATACAGTCTAGTCGGTTCAAAATAAAAATGGTGCCACTAGCACATCCTTTATGGCTGCCACAATGCCCAATTAGAGAATCCTCTTGTGCCAGTCCTCCTGAGTGGATGGTCATATCAACATGGGGGTTTTACTAAAAGACTTCATATGATGTCTAGTTGATTGTAAATAAATTTAGTGCCAATGAAATTTCTGGTATGACCAACATAGTGGCAGTCTTGAAGATCTTGTTATCACTAATACCCCTAAATTTCTGGTTATATCAGCATGGGGTTTTCAGTGAAAGACGTTTTACGATGTCTGGTTGATCGTACATAAATTGGTGTCAATATAATCTCCAAAATGGCCACCACAATGGCCATTTGGGAAATCTTAAAATCTTATTATTGCTTCTTTTCTTAGCTGGTCATATTGATATTGTGCTTTCACCAGCCGACTTACGATGTCTAATTAGTCCAAAATTGAAATGGTGTAATTCTGATATTTGAGTTTGGCCACCAGGGCAGTCATCTTAAAATTCTTGCTATTTGTTACTCCTCAAAACAAAGTATTATCAGCATGGGGTTTTCACCAAAAGACTTCTTTTAATGTTTTGTTGGTCCTAAATTAAAATGGTGTTAAAATGACCAAGGTGCTCATCTTGAAAATCTTGTTATGGCTGCTGCTCTGAAATGGAAAGTCATTTTGACATGGCTTTGATTAGAAGATCTCATATGGTGCCTGGTTTGTTCAAAATAAAAATGATGGAAACTGACTAATAATATGGACACCTTGGTGGCTATCTTGGAAATATTGTTATCTCTACTCCTCCCAAATCGATGCTTCTAATTCGGATGGTCCTAAATGAAAATGGTACCATTCATACATCCTTATGGCAGCCATGACAGCTGCCTTGAAAATCGTACTGTCATTACTCCTGTGGATGGGTCCTCATATTGACATGTGATTGTCACCAACACAATTTATGATGGTATACACTTGGTTCTAAATGAAAATGGTGCCAATCTGACATTGAGCATGTCCACCACAGCAGTTGATTTGACAATCTTGTTATCACTGAAGAATATTAGAGTTTCAACACTCAGCATTTAAAATGAAGAAATGGTCTTGTCTTGAAATCCTGGAAATTCTTTTCACCCAGTAGAGTGCCAGTCCCTTCGAGGGACTCTTGTTTTAGATATTTCTATCACTTATAAAACTGATTTTTTTTCTTTCTGTGCAAATGTTGCAGCTAAGATTGCTATAACTTTCATAAAGTAGAATATAAGTAATAGCTCAATGCTACTGAACACTGCATGTGCACAGTACAGCCAATTTTCCCCACATTTAATGAGTGTCAGTTAGGTAACATCACGTATTAGCTACTTGCATTGCATAGATATATACATTGGAGCTAAATGACTCCATGCTTTATGTTAGTAACTTTAAAAACATGTATCAGCATTGAAAGGTCATGAACTCTGAAGTCAGTTGACATTTGCATCACCTTACCTACTAACCTTTTTTGGACAAGGAATGTATTGTGTAACAATCTTTAAAGTTTGCATTTAATGGTGGTGTCAATTTGATCTAATCTATGCATTTCTGGAGCAAGGTTAGGTGCTTTGCAGATGAGAGACATTTAAAAAATAGCCCGGGTGTAGTATAAGCAATACCACAGCTTCAACCATTCAGAGTTCTTGATTTCTCTTTTACCGATAATAAATACCTATTTTTGTAAATTTTAAAGTTTTGCCACAATACACATTTTAAGATCTTTTCCTCAAATGCTGCAGTACAATGATCTGGAGATGGAAGGTATTGTGAGATTTATATAATTTTTCTCCTTTAAACAAATCATATTTTTTTATGCTGTTGTGTGAATTGTGAAATGTAATGTGTTGTGGTTTCAACTTTTTTTGGTGTAATTTAATAGTGATTATATCATTGTAAATGATCTGATACAATCTTCAGGTCCTGTGTAATTAGTTTTGGAACTAAAATGCTTCCAAACCATGATGTTTCAGCATTTTTGCTTGAAAATTCAAAGTATTTTGTACAAAACAATTTGTACATTATTAATAAATGACAGCTTCTTACCATATTTTTAGTTATATTTTGGCTGTTTTTGGATAATTGGATATTTGATCATTTGCATCATTTTTGAAAGATGGAAATTCTAGAATTGTATGTAGTTGGTATGCTTTGAATGTGCTTAGTATAAAATATAATAATTTTATGTGTAGCTTTATATTAGAATGTGTGATCTCATGTGTGTAATTTTATATATAGGGCGTTGTTTGTTTATTAAAGCAAGACTTGACTGCAGCTATTCAGAATTCTTCACATACAGTGAAAATAACTTTCAACCTGATAATTGGTTAACTCCCAACATTCTAAATGCTATGTAAACATATGATTATTTCAAATCCATTGGTCAACCAACACATTTCAAAGCATGCAGAAATAAACTAACAAAAATGATGAATGGGGCAAAGAACATTTATCAATCTGCTTTAGAAAATATTTACATTAAGAATTCTCTGTAGAAAGGTTTAAAAAAACTAGGTGCAGATAATATTTCACAAGGTCATATAGAATCTAACAACTTAGCTAGGAATGCCAGATCATTGATGGGGATGTTGAAATAGCAAGTACATTCAATGAATTTTTTTGTCAGTATAGCTTCAAAAATTTAGAAACCAATTTTAAACACCAATCGTTTTGAATTAAGAACTTTCTCTTGAGAGAAAATTCCATTGGACACAGGTATTTGAGTTTCTACAATACTAAATGAAGAAGCTCTGAAACAATTGTCACAATGAAATACATATTATGGCACCATGTCTGCTGTTGGCTATCTGATAGAATACCTTACATTGACCTGTACGAAATTTTCCACATGGACTGGATATGTAATCCATACGTATTTGTACAGAAATATCCATATGGAAATTTTTATTCTATAGCTGAACCACTCTTATGGATTTCACTATATCCATATGGGAATGTTATGGATACCTTATGTACTTCTTAAGGGTAATCCCATGGAATATTCAGATTAGTCCATGAGATATGTAGATTGTCCGTATGGAATAAAATTAAAATTCCATATGGAATTTGGCAATAATCCATATGGAATTTGGAAATATACCACATGTAATTAGTAAATGGTCGATATGGAATTTGGAAATAGTTCATATGGAATTTGGCAATAATCCATATGGAATTTGTGAATAATCGATGTGGAATTAGGCAATTGGCAATAATCCATATGGAATTTGTGAATAATCCATGTGGAATTAGGCTATGGTCCATATGGAATTAGGCAATAGTCCATATGGAATTTGGAAATATACCATATGGAATTTGGAAATGGTCCATCCCATACTAAATTTTACAGGTGGATTTCAGACAGGTTTTTTAAGCACTTTCTGCCTAAGCCATAAAAAATCTTCTTCAGATTTCTAAAACTGCCTAATGATTCTTAGACATTATTGGAAATCAATGATAAATATTCACAATAATTTTTAAAATGGATCATACATTTTATTTTGACAGACATTATCAAAAAAATTTAGGTTTTTCTTGTCCTCATTTTCTGTCTTGCATACAAAACCTGATCCATGATGACATCACTTAAGTCTTTTTCATTTCACTGAAAGTTTGGTGAGATCAAACTATAATTTCACTGAAATATTTGCGAGGTTTTGCCCAAAACTTTCACTTAAAGAGTTGGCAAGATCTCTAACATTTCATTTAAAGTTTTGTGAGAGTTTACTAAAACTTTTGTGATATTTCACTAAAATTTTGATCATTATATAGTATTTTACTGAAGTTTCAGTAGTTTTTCAGACATTTCAAAAGGTTTCAAATAAATAATGGATATGAATTAAACAGGACTGTATTAACCATGAAAAAATTATACAGATGTTGTAACTATATGACATCCAAGGCAAGAGATATGGGAGTTAATAAGAATAATAATAATAATAATAATAATAATAATAAATAAGACTTTATTTAGAGAAGGTAACTCAGTTAGTTACAGAACAAATCTACCTTGAGACCTTCTGTCTGTTATGTACAATATATACAGGTATGTACAACATGATGTGAAGAATCTGGCTTGACACTAAATAAGTGATTTTAAAAATCAAAGTATCAAGCCTGGAACATATGCACAGGCATCTGTGAAAAAAATAAACATATATAAAATGTTATCCTGCATTGAAAAATTCAACTGTGAAAATGATGCAAAATTACAGAAAAGCATCCATTTGGGACATTGATTATGAAAAGAAGAAATGCTAGGAGCCTGCCTTATGTCACTGTTGTACTGCAGACTTGAGTTTTTATTAATGTACAAACTATGATGCTGCTGTGATCTCTTGAATTAGTCCTTGTTTGATAAGCAGCCATGACAAATGTTTATCATGATATAATTACTTTATTTTACACTGAATTCTAGCACACCTAGAATATTTTGATAATATATACAATAATGCCACTCAGGATATTAAAGGATGATTTTACTTGTGAGCCAAGAAAACTCCGCAAATATATGACTGTCTTTGATAGACATGGATATCTTGCAACTATTCCCACCAGTGATCTATATGTTGTCCCTCCTTAAATTCTGGAAGTTAATCAGTTTGGAGTTATATAACTTTGAAATCATCCTGGTTCAATTCCTCGTCATATTTAGCATGTTAGCCTGCTACTGTAAGCTCTTTATGGCACAAAAAAGCAAAATGCTAGTCCTGGTGTTCAGTTTTCATACAGATTGACCAATTACAATCCCATAGATTTTGTATTTAAGCTATTCTCATTGCCTCACATTTTTCAGATGGTAATTCAAACTTGCATCTCCCTCGAAAATTCGAATTGCCATGTTTAGCAAACATGCTCATAATTCCCATCAGTTTCTGTTACACGATGATTCATTGGGCAAGTACAAAATTTTGATTAATCAGAAAGCTCTTTACAGCGATCATCTGTTAAATAATAAACGGAACAAATACTTTTTAGAAAGCTTGTTGCGGAATGAGACCAGATAGAGCATTATTTAAAAAAAGTTTCATAGACAATATTTAAAAAAGGGTCCATCTCGAGGAAAATCCAATTCAGATCAGGAGAAAAAAGGAAATTCTGTTTTAAAATGGAAAACAAGAAAACTTGTTTGAGGGCAGTTAAATCAATTGAAGTTAAACAAAAATGCAACAATAAAAACAACAAAAATTTGAAAAAGAAATGTAACAAGGAAAGATGTGGAAAGAAGTTATTGTGCCCAAAATGAACAAAAAAAGTACAGCTATCAGAAACAGGAAATATAAATGTTGCTGAAAATCATTCAAATTGTAAAAGAAACAAAAAATAAATTTTATTATATCTTATTGATATTTTTTATTGAAATGTTAGTGATATTACAATCACATAATATCACTATAATTTTAGAATTTTTGACAAACTCTCAGTGAAATTTCAATCACAAATTCTCACTGATATTTTCAGAAATGTTAATTGGCAGAGTCAGTGATATTTCAATCACAAAATTTCACTGATATTTTCTGAAATTTTGATAAAATCTCCTAAAATACCATACTTTTAGCGAAACAAAATGACATTTGAGTGAATGTCAAAACAATTTCACTGTGATTTTGCTGAAATTTCACTGATATTTTCACTAGGGTATGATTTTTGTAGAGCACATTTTAATAGGAAGCCAAAAATATTAAATTTTCAGAGTAAACATCAAATGAAGCCCAAAATCTACCATGCACCAAATTTTCTCTTAGTCCAAAGATTCATCTATGCTTGTACTACCAGATATTAATATTCTGATCATGTTTACATTTTCTCTACTTTTTGGGTCATGTCTTTGTCTGTTTTTAAACATCTGTGGAAATAAATTAAAGAAAACTGAAATGCATGTGTTTTCTTCAGATTTATGAGTATGTATTCATCCTTCCACATCAGCTACACTGACAAATACATGTACTTTAACTCCCACCAGTATTTCTATTTTAATCAGATAGTTTAGGTTATTAATTCTTCAAAGAGTATTTTCCATGATGCTAGAATACATGAGCCTGCTTTCCATATGGAAAAAGTGCTTATGGATTAAAGTTGCAACTTTATTCCATATGGAATTTTCACTTGCTGTGAAGTACTTATGGAATTGATATGGAATAAATTGTCTGATTCCATAAGTTTTTCAGTCCATATCTCTTCCATACAGATTCCGTAAGTATTCCATACAGAATCCATGAGAAATTTCTGTACGGGGAAGCATCCAAGACATGGAAATAAGTTACCCTCATTCATAAATTAGGTAGTAAAGAAGATGTTATCAACTGCATACCCATCTCACTGCTCCAGTGGCCCAAGTGGTTAGAGTGTCTTCCTCTAATACGCAAGGTAACAGGTTAAAACCCCAACTCAGTCATACCAAAGACTTATAAAAATGGTACAAAAAGTTGCCTCACTTGGTGCTCAACGTTAAGAGGTTGGTGTTAGGACTGGTCAGCTTGGTGTCACACTGCAGACATCATAGTGATATGACTAAAATTGTTAAAGCTACATTAAAAATCTCCAAAACACAAAAAATCATGCATTCCCATATCTATCTTACCAATTCTGTCCCAACTTCTTAAAAAGCATGTTCATGACAATCCTGTGGTGTACTTGCCACAAAACCATCCAGAGTTCAAAGAAAGCCAGTTCTGTGAGACAGCCTTGGTAGATGTGCTACTGCCTAAGATCAAGGAAAATGAGTTTGATCCATTCTAGTTGATTGTAGAAAAATTTATGACCATGCTGATAATTATATTCTTACCAACAAATTCAGCATTTATCAATGTGACCATTCCATGATTGATTAATTGCTTTACATCCTCTCTGAAAATAATGTGTCAAAATAAATGATAATTTTTTCCAAAGAAGAACCGTTTGCATCCTTGATTCCCTCCTCCTCTGTGTCATGAATGATCTACCACTGGAACTAGGCAACTGTATTTTATCTACCAACCTATATGCAGATGACACCGCTCGGTCTGGTTCAAACAGCTTAAACCAGACCTACAGGTGTCTCTTCAGACTGCCTTACTTGTGTGTAGATTAGAGATACTAGGGTAAAGAAAATAACATGGAAGTAGACAGTCAAGATTAAAGTATTAATGAATACTACTAAGCAAAAATGGCAGAATTGGAAAATGACAATTTGTATCTTAAATAGAATGAAATTTGTCTACAAAAGGTTACCCAAGACAAATTCTTTGGGGTGATGGTTGACAACAATTTGTAATGGAATCAATATATTTAAGTCATATGATACAGAGTCCATTCACATCTATGGTTATTTAGCAAGATACGACCATGATCTATCAAACAAATATAGATTATGTATAAAAGCAAAATACAATGACAACTAGACCATTGTAATGTTTAGGGAAACACTTCTGACAAGAATATTGACAAATTTTATTCCACTTGCAAGCAGAGCTTGCAGATTCCTTGATAATGCTGAAAACATCCAAAATGTAATGATATTAAAATGTTAACAGTCAGTGAATTAATAATTTTCACCAGGACTAAACTTTTATACAAAGTTTTAATACATATTTCTCAAAAACAAATCATAAACATAAGCCAAGCCAAATTTATATCGTGACAATTTTTTGTTTGGCAGCAGAAAATTCCTTTCATAATACAAACAATTGTCAGATTTCTCCATAATATTTGTGCAAGAGGTATTTTTTATACAAGTGGAAATCTTGCCAAGATATTTTTTCGTGATTTAAGAAATTGTCATACAGGTTATTAGCCAAATAAGAGTCATTCTGAGGTTACAAATACTTTTATAAAATTAATGATTTCAATTATTGTATACATACTCTGATTACATTTACAAATTGATTTTTATTTGCTACACAATTTTGGCTTATAAACATTCAATATGTCGGTGTGTATAGCTGTTATCTCATTAATTGTCTACTGTAGGATGGTGCTTGCTACTACGTATAACATTCTCTCACTATAAGGCCCTTCATTATAACATAGTTCCTGTTATAAGATGAGTGTGTGTGTGTATGTTTATATACACACACACACACACACGTATTATGTGACCTCAGATCCATAAGGTGCTTAAAGGTTAAATCAGTTATTAGGCGTGTTCATCTGCTGCTTTTAACATGAAACTACTCATTGTATTAAGCCTTATAACTTTTGGACTTTTGGGTGTTTCACTGATAAAATTAAAATTGAGTGAAATTAGATATTACAGAAATAATTGGGTATTTTTCGGTTTTAAATTATTTGTAAAGTAAACAATAAAACTGCTATATTATTCACACAACCTTCCATTGTTTGTACCACTCTTTAGATTTTGAATACAAAAGGCATTAAAGATATAAAAAAATGACAAAACTTAATTGTTTCTTTCATCAGTTTATTACTTCTAACCTGATTATTGACAGGGGGCCCAAGCACTTTCAATTTGTTGGCATTTCAAATCAAACGGGAGTTTCTTTACTAACACGGTCATCGTATTTGCATGGGCCATGTTTTCAATCAACAAATGTGATGTAGTTCATTGTTTTTGATAATCTCAATAATTCCATAACATTTGGAGCTACATCTCTTTGAACACATGTACACAAGAATTCCTCTTTTTTATTTGTTTAATTTGCTTTAGAAATATTAAACCAGACATTGCAAATATTGGTGCGGATGACAGTTTTTACTGAATGGACTGTTCTAGAAACCAGAAAAGGAGAGTTAGCAGCCTGTCTTCTTCTTTACTTGAAACACCAATAAGTTGATGGTGGTAGGGACTCCCAGGCAACAATCAGGTTAGAAATTATGGCACCGAGACAATTTAGCCCAAGACAATTCGGCCCATCTTGGACCAACTGAAAAGACAATTCAGCCCAACTTAACAATACCGGTATGACATTAGTTTGAACAAATGGATACTCTGTATGGGATATATATATATATATATATATATATATATATATATATATATATATATATAAGTTAACTAGGACAATAAATATTTTTGGACCATTTTTATATAATTTGCATGTTGCCATATATTTCAAAATTCTAGTATGTAAAATAATGATCTTTTTTGTCTTTTGGAATATAATGCGTGTAATATATGAAATAAAGGGAGGTTACCTTCTCCTTTATAGCATTTTTTTTATTCATCTCACACACACACACAGAGTACAAGTCATTTGCTTTAAACAATGTGGCATGTATGGGGCTTATACATTATGTATAACATACTTGTGTTAAGCACAAAAAGACAATATCAGATTTGATATATTTATTTTCAAGTGAACAAGTAGACAGGCACCAGTTTATTATTTTATATCAAATGATTATCCGAAATGAATGGAAGCAAAAAAATATTAAAAAACAATGTATTAATTCCAGTCTTTTACACCCACTCATTCTCTCTTTATTTTTTTGATGTAATTACTGACCTAATCAATCAAAAGTCATCATCATTTCATTTTCAGAGTCTGTATCCCTAAAGTTCATATATATTTAGTGGTAAATATTATCATCAAATGGTGCAATACTTTGGCTTTGAAGAAGTTTTTTTATATATTTATACGTTTATTTCCCCTATTTTCTTAATTTTATAATCATTTATTTAAATTTATATTAAATTGTTAGGAACATAAAGTTCATCAATTATGAATATCAAAAAATGCATTATAACAATTTTTTAATTAGTAGTATCTAGTCCATATCCATCACTTGACCAAGTGTTTCTTTTAAAGTACAAGAGTTTGGCAATATGGCAGTTGCTTGAAGCTAGTGACCCACCCTTTACTATCCCAAACACTTACTACCCCTGCCCTCACTTGACGTCATTCATAGCGATCAGTTATAATCTTCTCCTACAAGCTTTTATGTACCATACTTTGGTAAACATCTCTTTCATATTAAATCATGATGATTATTATTTCATTATCAAGACAGGGAAGAAACACAGAAATAAAATATATAAATAAATGCATGCATGAGAGAGAGAGAGAATAAAGCAAATGTAATCAGAATCACAGCAAAAACAACAACAAACAGAGCAATAATAATGATATTCCAAATATTGATTTTGATGTATCTCTGTATTACTGTCATTTCATGTATAAATCTTGGGTAGGTCCTGGCCTCAAAATCGATTTATAACTCTATGAATTTCTGATAGCACAGGTTAGTTTATTCTTTTTTTCATATTTTATATTTTTAATTTTTTGTACATTGCAAATGGTGATAACACAACCAGTTATTAATCAAGTATAAATACTTCATTGAAATTACAAGTTCTTGTAGGATTAAGTATTGTCAGTCCCAGCTAGTACTTCGATAGATGACTGACTGACAATATCGGGTTCTGTAGACATGTGTTGTTCATTCTCTTTATAACCATTGCAATATGAGTTTCCTATAAATAAATAAATTGTATTGGTTTGATATTTTTCCTTTTTTTCTCACTCTCTTCGATACCTCTGGTATTAAATAAAAGAGAAAAAGAAACCAAGACCAGAATATCATAAAAGCTAAGACATATCTGATATGCACTTTTCTGGTTCTGGGTTCAATCCTTGATATTGTCATGTACATTCATAGGTACCACCATTTTTTGCTCAGATTTTCTAAATGTGCTCCAGCTTTTTGTACCCTCAGGACTGCATAGGGCTTTGCCATAAAAATTCTGACAAGTTTCCTGTAATATTTGTGACAGAATCCCTATTTAATAACTTTGACTTTATTCAAATGGGTTAGATTTAGGTCATCATACCATTTCATTGAAGCAACAGCTTATTTTTTTAGATGGGTGAAGTACAACTGTTTATGATTTTTGTCATGTTTATAAGTTATAAATGAAGTTTTTGCCTGCCTGACTTTGTCCATGGAGTCTTTGCCTACCAGATTTTTGTCAAGATATTCACTAGAATTTGAGTTCAAGGCCTAACCTTGTTTAGCAGCTTAGTCGGTTCTAAAAGCTAACTTGTTGAGAAATTGGTGGAATTTCAAAAGGAAATTTGCATTTTCCAAAGCAACCTATTATGTCATAGATGAAGTGGATATTTATATATAAAGATGATTGGTAAATAAAATTATTCATTTTTCTGTCCACGATCAGTCACTGGGAATATATTAAGCTTCCATTTTTGTTGTTGAAATCAGAAATAATTTGAGATTTATTATTTATTCAAATCATTTATTGGAATTACTGAAGTGCTGATTGAGTTTCAGATTAACACATTACTTTGGACTTGTGTGAATTCAGTCAAAGACATTTTGGATTACAGTGTTGATATATCAGGACACTCAGACTACTGGAGCCCAAATAACTGCGCGATCAAACTGTTCCATATATAGCTTGGTCACAAAGTATATTAACAGGTCTAACGGGAACATGCACCTTATGTTTTGTTAACAGCGCAGCAAGAGATCCAAGAAATTCTTTACTTGGATAGACTTCTAATAATTGTGGCCATAATAATGGTCTGTGTTGATAAATATGTTCAAGTGCATCAACAACACTTGTTGAATCTTTAGATGTTAATAGCTTGGCTTCTTTATAGCTATTTTCAACATATATGAGGGTTAACGCGTACTTATAGGTGTAAAATCGGCCCTATCGATCACATACATGATTGTGTGGAAGAAATAAGAGATCAACTTGATGAACTTTATTAGGTATTTGAACATGAAACCAACAACTTGAAACTTTTCTTGGTAGTGGTACATACATTTGCCACAATGCTTGTTTGGCTCACCATTCTCGAGCAGCCCCATGGGTTTGCCGCACTTGCTAATTTTCATCAGTAGTTTCACTTTTCCATTAACTGCAGGGACTGCACTATGTTTTGGATAAAATCTGATCAGATCAGAAACTATGTATCAATATATTTTACCTTCACTGAGTGAACATTTAGTCAATGCAACAACCAAATGTACTTTATACACCAGAGAAAGCAACATTGGCCTTCACACCTCATTTGATGAGCTATTTAGCGATTCATTCTCCAAGTCTTGGATTGATCATATTTAAAGTCATCGATGGGATCCACGTAGGCACATTGCAGTACACGTTTGATGTTTTATAAGAAAGGTCATGTCGGTGACATGCATTTACATTTTGTTAGCAGCGCAGCAACAGATTAAAGAAATACTTTAACAGGATCAATTTGCTATTGTCGTGGCCATATCAATGGTCAATCGCGGCCATATTCATGGTCCGCATGCATAAATAATTTTAAGCGCAACAGCGACACTTGCTGAATCTTTAGATGTCAATGGCTCAGCTTCTTTGTATCTGTTGGCAACATAACATAGACAATCACGTACACGATCATGTGGAGTAAATTAAATATCAGTCTGATGAACCTCATTAGGACATCAAACCAGCCACGTGAAATCTTTCCTGGTAATGGTTTGTAAATTTGCCACAAAGCTTGTTTATCCAACAATTCTTGAGTAGCCCCGTAGTGACGTTTGCCGCGTTTGCTAATTTTCAATAACCACGACGATTGTTATATATTTTGGATAAAGTCTGCACAATAAAATGTTGTTTTTTTTTTTGTCAGTATATTTTGCCTCATTGTCTCCGATGAGTCGATTTATTGGATCCCAGAAACAATCGTGGATTTTTTGCCGCCTTTGATGATTAATCTAGCGATTCATTCACCTTCTTTAGGATTAATTGCATTTAAGTCATGAATAAGATCTATACCCGCACGTTGACGTACACTGATATCATTTGATGCTTTATAAACAAAATAATTTCGGTAACATGCAGAATGAACACGAATAATGATTGCTTCACCAGGCTTTGGTTGGTTGTTAGAATCAAGTCGTATGTCAATTCATGTATCAAGTCGACAGTAACTTTATCCGGGAATGTACATTTAACCAGGGTATTTGCACCATGGTGTTCTCTGCTAATTTCGTTAATGTAGCGGCGACATAACTGTCATTTCAATCGAAATATGGGCACCTTGTTGATCTCCGCGGTGAAGCATTGACAATAGAACTGTACAGTATATTTAAATATAACAGTCGTACGTGTACGTATAGTACCGGTGCGTATTGTTAACGCGAGAAAACCCGCTTACATGACATATAACGGAACTGGTCTTGGTGATGTTGTTCATGGATTGTTTGCATGACAACTACTGTCAACAGAAACAATACCAACCACGGTTGGTAAAATTATTAATAAAGCCGCTCAACAATGAATAGCTGATTCCGCTACTGCAAATATGGTAATGGGGAGCGGGTACAAAAGGATTCAGACAAAATCATTTAAGAGTTTATTGTTGCTTTCTTCTGAGTTTATCGTGGTATAAACTGTCAGTTGCCGAATCACACAGCAAATAACGCCCGAAGGGTGTTATGAAAGCTGTGCGTGTCGGCAACTGACAGTTTCTACCACGATAAACTCAGGAAAAACAATATTAAACTCTTATAAGTGCAATTCTTTATAATTTTATTTATTTTATATTTTTATTTTGTTTTTTTTTAAAGATAGTTCCTTTCAGTTTTAGATCTTTGTTTTAGCGTATGAATTATAGTTGAGCGCGTCTGATACGTAGTTATTTATAAAACTGGCGATTCTCCATCTGCACCGTAATAGCTTCATCAACATCAAACAAAATATTCTACCATTGGTAGGCGATCAAATGTTTTGAACATTTCACAGGATGGTCTTAATCTTTTATCTAAGCTGGCGTATGAGATCTGAGTAAAGTGCAATATTCAAAGCAAAGGATGTGTTGTTTTGTTTGACATAGGAATGACTCATGGATTTGATGCTCTCATGAGTTCATTGTGACTTGGCCGAATCGGTATTGCCCAGACCCGTGAGTAACCATTTTTCGTTTCTTTAAATATGTGTTCGTGTTTGTTAACAGCTTAGGTTACCTATTAGGACTACTTACAAATGAAGTTAAGACTATCGGTAAATGGTTATAGTGATGGGGGTCCAATAGTTTAAAAGTGCAAGACATCGATGCTGACAGTTACTTTGGGAGAATAGCGGGATTTTTCCCACTCACGCCACATCGTAATTATCAAGGTCTGCGTCTTATATAGTAGGACTGTGAATCCAATTGTTATAAAGTTAGTCTTTGGTCCCTCCTCCTCTCAACCCCTATATCAATTTACCAATAGTTTTAAATCCATATGTAACGAGAAGCGGCCAAAGTGTTGTACAACATTGACCAATGTTCTTCTTGGCAGATTTGTTTTAGTTTCCCAGCATTTTTCAAATATAATCAAAGAAAGAATCATTTGTCTTTAGAAAAATTACAGAGATTTGTTATCTGATTCTGTCAAATCAATTTATTAAATTTTCTAAATAAAATATAAACCCACCGTTTTTATTTCGCTTTAAAGGCATGCAGTGCATATGCCTTCCGGTTCAGTGTTTACATTAGTTGCTTTGCACGTTACTCTATTAATAGAAGATAGTATAAAGTAGTTCTCCTTACAGTTTATACAGAAGTAAACGAAACGGGGTCGGATCACAAGGATTTTTTCTGATCAACGGAAATCTTTCCTGCATTTATCAACTGATGCAACTGCAATTATTCATTTATAACTTCACCATGGCCCAATTAGAAGTTGCATCCGATCTCACATTTGATATGGGAGTCCCTGTATTGATAGATTGAAGCAAAAACGATTTTCAGTATTATTCATAACCGGTTAAGAGATTAATCAGTAAAAAGTAGAATTACACGTGCAGAACACGTCTAGGGTTTTCTTTCTTGTGAGGCTTTCTTCGAAATTGATGGCAAATGGATAGAGGAAAACAAGAACAATTAAGGTGCCGATACTCAATTTGGATCTGGTAATAATGATATGATTGCGCTGAAATCAAATCAATTCTCGACAACGCTGACATTGTCACGACGATTCTCTGGCTCTCTTGATACAGTAATGATTATGCCAAATACACTAACCCAACAATGATGTTTGTCAAAAACTCGTGCAGTCATGTAGGTCATAAAATGTGTTCTATTGGAATCGTCAGAAATACGGAAGGAGATGGTCCAACGCCCGGTGTACTTACCATCAATGCAAATTTCAAGTCGGGATTTCTACAGCGTCGACTAAACCTTTTAGTGTGCAATTTCCCTCAGGCACCTTTTGAGTTTTACATAAATGTTGGTAGGGTTATTTTTGGCGCTAAACACAGAGTGGCATAGGTTTGTAAGAACAATGCCAGCGATACAGTTTGGCGTACAAGAGGTGCTGCTGGTAAAGTTCTATTAAAACAAATGATTTCGTTGATGCCTGTGTTAACCCCTCTAATGATAGTGGAAGATCGTTTGTTGTCATTTATGAAGTCGGGAACCGCTGTCATTTCTCGTACATACCACAGATGACTGCCAAACAAGTAATATTGAGGCAGTTTACATGGCAAATCAGTACCTAATATGTCCTTACCACACCAAAAATGTATTCGTGTCGTTTCAGAGTTCAAATCGAGATAATAGTTAAGAGCATAGCAAGACTGTATGTGACCACGTAGTAGTTAACTGAAGTTTCTTTGCGGTTAAACTGTCATCAGGAACCCTCTGAAGAAATTTAGCTGGACAAAGAAGATAATAAAATCGCATGTGAATATCACAATATCTGGTCTATATAGACCAACATCAAAACGGTGCCACTGGTTTGCAGTTTCCCAGCTCGACTTTCGTACATTGTACCCGATTTATTACTTTTATTAGAACATCTGGATTTGTTCAGACAGTCCGTTGTCGACATGCATTTGCATACACGTATCTTGTTGCTCGAGTCGGTGGCTATAGATGTTATGCTGTGATTTTTTCTGAAAAGGCTCTATTGTTAGAGGGCGCGAGTGGTCGAATTAGGGTCCTTGACACGCCTGTAGAAAATCGGTGAGTAGTTGAACCTGTTCTTTTCAAATAATGATGTCCTAACATGAAGTGAATGTGGTGGGCCTTAGTGAAAGCCAGCTTGTGAAAATAAAAAATAAACAATTCAATTAGAAACGATTGTGGGGGGTTACATTTTGGGCTTTCTCAGATAAAGCTAACTGAAGTTGTTCCAAAGCACAACTTAATCGATTTAGCGCAGTCAACAAAATAATATATCAGTGACATTAAAATTATCAAAGTGTTATGTGTATTTAGTAATATTATGTGTTGGATGTTTGTCCGTTATTGAGGGTAGCGTTTTTACCTACATGAGTTTTGCAATGTTGTTTACCATAATACTAAACAATGAGTTCAAGGCCTAACTTTGTTTACAATCTTTGAAGGTTCTGGAAGCGAACATGTTTACAAATTGTTGGAAACTAAAATAGGTAATTTAGGTTTTCCAAAACTTCCATTGCGTCATACGTCAAGTGACAATATGTATAAATAGTGAACGGAAAACAAATATTTTTATTAATGTTTATGATCAATCTTTGAAATCATTTATAGTTGTACTCAAATATAATTTGAGAGGAATTATTTACACAAATTAAAGAAATTACAAAGTGCTCATTGATTTTTAGGACTATACATTACTTTGGAATTATTAAGAACTCATTCAAAGACATTTCGGATTACATTATTGGTATATCAAGACATGGAAGACTACTGGCATAACAAGATATTCAAGACTAGTGTTATATCAGGACATTCAAGACTATTGGAATTAATTTTGGTAGGACCTTTATGATTATATGGGAATTAACTCACAATACTGTAAGTATCTTTTTAAAATTATTTGTTAATTGTTCCTTAAATTGTTGGTTTCACTTCTTTCTGTTACATAATAAAGACTTAGATACGTAACACTAAGTCAGTGGAGATGCAAATGCAAAGGACACATCGTAAACAAAAATTTGAAAAATTGCTTTCCTTAATCAGAAACAACTGTCATAATACCATCAGGCCAAAGTCTACTACTACCCGGGACAACACACAAAACGCCACGCGTCCATTAACCAATCTTGATTTACTCGCAGTTTGTAAAGTCAGTCAAACATTTTCCTGTTGTCCTGATAAATGAACTGACACCGATGGTGCAACACACACGTGAAACCGATATTGTTAACATGGATTTGACAACTGGACCCGGCACGTGGTGACACCCAATCATTTGTTATAATTCGACTTGTTTGAACTTGCACCAGTACTTAATGTTGTTGAATGTTTAACCATTCTTTTATACTACTATACGGTGCAGAAATACGTTGATGAACATATCACAAATACGCCCCACCACTACGCGTTATAACAATATTTACAACATACACTGGAATTTTGACCAGCGAAAGAAAGGAATAAACAACTGGCATCATAACAGGTGCTCGATTTATTTTCCCTGACGTGAATGGTTTTGATAAACCTAAATTTCATAACTTAAAGTTGGGGAGTCTTCAACTTATCCAGTTTTCTGTTTAGTGGGGTACAATAGCAATATCAAAAAGTTATATCCAGTCTGGAGAATTTATAACACGTGAATCCTCCCTCCAGACAGCAAGGTTACAAGAAGTTTTACATATACAATGTCATTATCTTTGGTCGTCGGAGATGAACTTCAGTTCGAAGGACTCAACATCCTACTACTCGGCTACTTCAATATTTTTTGACGTTTTAGTTTAAGAATAAATTATCATTACATGTAAGTGATTGTTTCTGACCGCGATGATGAGCTTGCGGAATTTGCTAAGGGGGTGTTGGACCGGCTGATCAATGCTAACATTGATAGCAATTTCGTTGCACTTGTCAAAACAGTGTTACCAGACACGAGTATATACTCAAAAATAATCTTGTTAAAGACCAAATAGATTTTGGGGGACAGGAAGCATGTTTAAATATCAATGCCGCCTTGACGACAATAGTGTTTCCATAGAATTACACTACTGTTCTAACCAGAGGGTAATCATGGATCACCCTCATTTATGAAAACTCTGTATCATATTTAAAGGATGAGCATCCAAGGAAAAAAAATATTTCCTGATCTGGTCGCTTTCAGCTAATTTAGATGCACACGTAAAATTGTACTTAAGTATGCCGCATTCCAATATTGGAACCACATATGGAAATCTATTGTAGGTAACTTTTAAAAAAATCTGTTTAATCATGTAAGACAGTGCTGTCCAACCCGCGGCCCGCTAGCTGATTTTAAATGGCCCGTCAGAGCTCGAGCAGCTATATAGTCGTTGCTTTTCAGTTTTCTGCTGCGGCCCTCGGCTTCAAGAAAAACATTTTTCAGTGGCCCATGGTGTCAAAAAGGTTGGACAGCACTGATGTAAAGAATAACACCCATACCAGATTTGATATGCGTAAAAGGTTCACAAAGTGCCCAGGAGAGCTGGAATCGTATGGTTCCGCCCTCACGTGTAATAAACTGCGTATGATTCTTGTCTTTATTGTCGCTTCTTAGAATTAAATACCCAATGGCAAAAATGATCCTGTGCACAATATAGCCGGTTTTTTTGAGTAAATTGACTAGATGTCATGTTTTTTTTATTTGAGCTAAGTTTTGTAGTCAAGCTTATCGATGCTTACTCAGCTGCATTCCACAATTATAATCCCGTCACATATAGTAGGTTAACCTGCAGATGAAATGACTAAGATTTCCTTTTCCTAAATTTGTTAATTTTTTCTTTACGGGGTGTCAGTTGAGTAAAATTACATTCGATTTGTGAAAAATATTCAATGAAATGTTTTATGGTTACTTGAACTTGTTGCTATAGCAAATCAGTCAACGTCAAAATTGTTATTCTTTGTTGCTTTTTGAATAGATTATATTACTGATTTTGTTATGATTTTGCAGACCGGTTATCTTAAGTCTATTCAGTGTTTAATATTGTGCAGGTTGTTGTCGCTACAGATGTCAGTGGATCATATTATGAAATACGCCATGGAGTTATGAAACCTGAGCTCGCCAAAATCGAAAAGAGACTACACTCATATAGTCGTTGGCCACGAGACTCACCTTTAAGCTCACAAAGCGCAGCCAGTGCAGGGTTGTATTGTGGTAAAATACAAAGAATTTCGATATCATTACCAAATAGGCGGTGCAAATCTACGGTTCTTTATGACGAGCTAAATTACTGCATGTTTCAAAAACTATATCACATAAAATATATATTATGCCTTGTAAAGTTCATAAACTATCTCACAAGCTTCATAAGATAACTTGTATTTGATATATCTGGTCTACAATTTTAATAAACATATCTCACAATGTTTCTAATATATCACGTAAAAGAAATACAATTTGCTAGAGATATGTCTTATATAAAGAACAGTGTTATAAGATACCGTATGCAGTGTATAGAGTATATTATAGAGTTTATACCATATCTAGTTTTGCGAATAAATACCAATTTGGATTGTCGCTGCACTTGTAAACTGTACGGTTACAAGACTAATTGTCACTTACAGCTCACTACGGGTGTGATAATCTATACACAATCTACATAACTTAGTAAAAGTCATGGTATTTGTATATTTTAAACCTTTTGATGTAAGTAAAACGTATTTAGTTTGGACATGTCACCCAACTTTCTATTTAATAAGTTGCAACTTAACATAAATCTGTATGAGATATATTCAATATTAATTGAAATGCACGTCACTTTGCTTACATTTTGTTAAATAAAGAAATTTTTAAAATTGATTTAAATTATAACATTTAAAATTGGTTGCCAAAATATTTTTTTTTTTTTTCTGAAAATGAATACAATATAAAATGCTTTAGTTACCAACCTACAGATTATTCTAAATTCTAAATTTATTTATCCACCCTTAGTTTCATATCCAATTTCTAAATTGATCTTAAACTGTTAAGTCTATCCAATCGCAGTAAACCACTTTCTGTGTATCTAGCTTGAAGGGGGTGATCTACTTATGTTCATGTAGTTTTTGCCTACCTGCTTTTGGTCATATTATTCACTTAAAATCTGAGTTCAAGGTCTGACTTTGTTTACTAATTTGATATTTCCTGGAAGTGAACTTGTTTATAATTTGGAGGAAATTTGAGGAAACCCACATCAGGGAATTGCGTCGTAGGTCGAACGAAAATTTATATATATATATAAATGATTTTGTAAACAAGTATTCATTCTTTTCTTATGACCAGCCTCTGAGAATCTGTGAAGGTGACAGTTGTTTTAAGATACAATTTGAGAGGAATTACTGACATTTTTCATTATAAATTACAAAGTGCTCATTGACTTTTGGATTAATGCACTGCTTTGTGATTATTGTGAATCCATTCAATGACATTTAGGACTGCGTCACTGGTATGGGTCCATCCATTTAGTACGTACGCATGGGGAAGGGGGGAAGGGGGTAAACCCAAATGCATACGCTTCCGTATGTGTGTGTGTGTGTGTGTGGGGGGTGATACTGATAATGTACGTACGCATAGGAGATAAGGGTTGGGGTGAAACTTCGATAATAATTTGTCTAATACGTAACCTGTTCGCGGCGTTTAAATTTAGCGGACACTTGACAAACGTTTTAAAGTTACGCAGCTTATTTCTTTGATGCAGCCAGACATTCAACTTGGTGGACTACCTGTTTTATTAAACATGT
This sequence comes from Sinohyriopsis cumingii, assembly GCA_028554795.2. Taxonomy (NCBI): domain Eukaryota; kingdom Metazoa; phylum Mollusca; class Bivalvia; order Unionida; family Unionidae; genus Sinohyriopsis; species Sinohyriopsis cumingii. Next base: position 56,084,138 of record CM068824.1, read on the forward strand.
TAATATTATTAATTCTTAATCGTTTCTGCGTGGATTAAAGATAGGCCATTTTTTAGGATGGGGGGAGGGGCGTCAAGCGTACTTACGCAGGTATGTGTGTGTGTGTGTGTAAAAAAGTACGCATGTGTATAGGGAGGGGTCGGGGTCAAGCTTTTGGCAGATTTTTGAGTACGTACTAAATGGATGGTCTTTATATCAAGACATTCAAGACTACTAATATATCAAAACATTCAAGACTACTGGCATATCAAGGCAAGACTACTTATATATCAAGACATTCAAGACTACTGGCATATCAAGGCAAGACTACTTATATATCAAGACATTCAAGACTACTGGCATATCAAGGCAAGACTACTTATATATCAAGACATTCAAGACTACTGGCATATCAAGGCAAGACTACTTATATATCAAGACATTCAAGACTACTGGCATATCAAGGCAAGACTACTTATATATCAAGACATTCAAGACTACTGGCATATCAAGGCTAGACTACTAATATATCAAGACATTCAAGACGATTGTAATTCATTCGTATCATTCTATTTTCTTTAACATTGTAATAGAACATTTAGGATTATTTGGGAATTAGTTCATAATAATTTAAGAGTTTTTGTAAATTTTCTCTTTGTATTTTGGGGAAATACATTATTTTGTTGAATCGTTACTTGAACCGTTGATTTCACGTATTTCTGTAGAATAGAGCACATGGGCTGGTATCGCTGCTTAAAACTGATTTGTCATACATGTACTGTTGGCCAATGAGAAGGTAGTATTCCATTTAGGGCGTTGTTTTTGCATAGATGTCACATCTGTTCCCCTCTTCACCCTCAAATTTTGCAGGGATCTTCTGAACTTCTTCGCTATGCAGATGTGGTCAATCTGATTCTCTGTCACATGGTCTGGTGATATCCATGTGTTCTTGTGGGGAAATATGGTACCCCCGATGACGAGGTTGTTCAATGCACAAAGGTCTGCGAATCTCTCTCCGTTTTCGCTCATCTCGCCCAGGCCGTGGATCCCCATGGCTTATTCGTACCCCGTGTTGTTTGACCCAGCTTTGGCATTGAAATCACTCATGAGGATGTTGATGTCTTTGTCTGGGAAGTTCTCTACTATGTTCTGTAGTCTGTTGTAAAACTGGTCCTAATCTTTTTCTTCGCCGTCATTTGTTGGAGCGTAGCATTGTATGACGTTCATCTTTATTTTCTCCTTCTTGGTCCTATACGTTGCCGTGAGGATTCTGAGCCCGTGTGGTTCCCATCCTATCAGTGCATTATATACTTGCTTCGACAGCATGACCCCCACCCCCTGTGTATGAGGCGCATCGTCTTCCTCATGTCCTGAATACACTAGCATTTCTCCTGATATCAGCCTTCTTTGTCCAGGTTGAGTCCATCTTGTCTCGCTAATGGCCAGTAGGAATTGGTTATTGTTCCTCATCTCTGCTGCTAGATGTGCTGTTTTTCTTGCCACATACATTGTCCTCACGTTCCATGTCGCGATGTTAATGCTCCTGTTTGATAGAAGGGTGGTCTGCTTTATGGCTTCCGCGGTCTCGCGGCTTTCACCACATAGCATCATAAGTCTTTCAGAAGAAGACCCTTCCTCCCTCAGGCTTTCAGTTTATGGTCTGTCTTCTGTTAGTGTTTTTGTAGCAAGCTGGGTCGGGTTGCTAGCCCCACGCCCAACCCTCCTCCTTTTACATCCGGGCTTGGGACCGGCAATGGCGGAGTTATTTTAGCTATGTATAAGTTGATTACAGAATAAAATATAAAAAAATCAATAATTCAGGTCAAGTAGAAAATAGACTTGATTTTGGACAAGGTTAAATCCAACATACAATGGTACATTGCAATAGCATATAGTTAAATAACAAAGATAGAAAACAACACCTAGCAAACAATAAAAATTAACTATACGTAACAGTAATCTTTAATACATGTTATTCTTTAATTCTCTCTTTACATTCGTTCCAGATCAATTTAATTAAAAGTCAACATGCTATTTAGTAAATGTTTATTCAAATGAAAAGGCATAGCATGAGATAGTTAATCTTGGAAAAATAAAGACTTTTACAACTGTGATTTTTCCAAAAGTTATTAACACTCATTTGTACCAATGGGTCAATAAATTCTTCAGGTCAGAAATGTTATCTTTTATAATTAATTTCAGATATTTCCTGTAGATTTCTTGAGAATTTTATTCCAAGCAGCGTGGAAACTCCTGTTTTGAAAAAGAGTTGAATGTAATTTATATGTGCTGTTCTTTATTTTGCTTTAGCCTTTTCAATGCTGTTACAGACATCGTTGCATAAATTGTAGTATCTCTGAATACTCGTGGAATTAATTTTGGGATGTAGCAAGAATCAAGAAGGTGTCATCTTTATGTTCAGGTTGTTTCACTTTAATATCATTGATATTGGAATTTTACATAAGCACGCGTCCCAGAATCTCAAAGAAATTGCCCACAAAAAGATTGATTAAAAAAAACTCTGTCATCACGATGAATTGTTTTTTAAAAAATTATATTAGCAATTGCGAGTCCTAATAACTCAAATATACTAGCTTTTTGCAAACTGTTTGGTATTCTTATCCCGTGCTCTCGTACGAGCTGCCTCAACTGATTAACGGTAGGCATACTGGTATATAAGGGAAAATCATTGTCTAATTGCAAATTATATTAATAAACGTTTGAATCATTTTTACCGTACTAGTCTCAGAAAACTGCAATCGCTTAAATCCTGGCTATTATTTCATTTGCTTCTGTGTCTTTTATTGACCGTGTTGATGTTGCTGGTTTTTTCCACAATCACAGGTTTAGCAAATCATCACCGGCGTGCACGATAAAACTTACAAACAGATCTGCATGGATGACAAATCTGATTACTCGACTTTCCTCCGATACCATATATTAGGTATGGTCGATCACCTAGTCCAGTGCTGTCCAATCTTTCTGACACCAACAGCCACTGAAAAATGTTTTTCTTGAAGCCGAGGGCCACAGCAGAAATCTGAAAAGCAAAGACTGTATAGCTGCTCGAGCTCTGGCGGGCCATTTACAATCAGCCCGCGGGCCGCGGGTTGGACAGAACTGACCTAGACCAACACGCAAATGCGATTCATAATTCATAGTATTTGTAATAACATATTCTGCCGCAGAGTTCAAATTTTCTATTTTATAAGGCAATTCCCTTTGCAGTGATTGCATCCTAATACCGTTATACATACATACATACATACATACATATATATATATATATATATATATATATATATATATATATATATATATATATATATATATATATATATATATATATATATATATATATATGTATATATATATGTATGTATGTATGTATGTATGTGTGTGTGTGTGTGTGTGTGTGTGTGTGTGTTATTTTTAAAATGGAATCTTTTTTATCAACTCAATTTGTAATGTTTTTTCTTAACCCAAACCGGCATTTTACCACATAGTGTATGGTAGACGACACTATTCCTTTCTTTAATATAGGATTAAATGTTCATGGTTGGGTATTTATCGATGTGAAAATTTTACCAAATTACTCACAAAGGAAATAAAGTCAGAATGACTTTATCTTAACTTTGTGAGTGATTAGGTAGTAATGTACACATCGATAAATACTCAGCCATGATCGTTTAATCCTCATAATTCCAATTTACTTTCAACATATCAACTGTCAGCATATCAACAGATTTCATTAATAAAGCGTTTACTTTTAGGTAGTTTTAATTTGTCTTTGATTAGCATCTTCACTGCGATAGAATACATAGCCCCATCTTCGTTAGCCAAGAGTGGTCAATTTTAGGTAGTAATATAGGGTAGAGTGTCAGAGTGGGTCATGCTAGTTACCTAATCAGCTTGTTATGATCATTTTCTTAATTTAAAAGAAAATGGTTGATACTGTTTAAACCATGTTATTCCTGTTTTTAACATTACGCTTGCGTATGGCAGGTTTTGTTATATCATTCGTTGTTCTTGCCTTCGTGTCCATTTTTGGTGAGATCCCTTGCTCGTCAAATGACCCTGACCTTTAATAACAGCTGCTGGAACATGTTATCGAAGCGAAATGCAATAATTTCTGAAGATTGGCTTGTAAAGCCTGCCACATACCTTCTTCGGCAAATGGGGTGAGTGTTGCAGTGCAGTAAGGTCTGTGCAATTACATTGTTTTAACTTATAATGGACGATTTTAATCTGGGGTTTTAAAATTTTGTTCGGAAATCACAGGGTGGGTGGGTGGGGCATGTGGTTAATATTTAGCTGATTTTAGATCTTAGTTTATGTTCGAAAGACATAACTTCATTAAAAGGTTGGTAAGTGTTAATCTTATTATTACTATTATTGACCCACGAGCAATAAGGATATTACTACTTCTCTGTGATTGTCTTGAATACATTTTCCGTATTATTGTTGCTCGAACAAAAACCGACAGATGCTGCTCATTCAACTGGCATGCACAATCAAACATCAAAGAATGCGGTGGCTGAAACAAGATTTTCACACGAATTTTAAATCAGGTAATTTAAATAATTGCTAACTATCACAGTCAATATCACAGCTAACGTTTGTTCATATTATGGGCAATGATTGAGAAAAGCACACACACACACACACACACACACACACACACACACAAAGCCAAGATGCGCGCATGGCTAGCCGGTATTGTCAGACAATCATTACGCAATCAATTGACCAATGAATAATATCGTCCAATCCCTATAAAAAAATTACCGCATTGTTCAAGAACAGTTCTCGCTGTAGTCGTTCAAACAAGATGGGGTCAGTGATTATTAGTGGGTGTTAATTAATGGGTATTTACAATGGACAACGGTACAAGGAAACAAAGCTTTTTCTGTTAAAGAGAGGTTTGAAGCTCTGGACAGGATTAAGTCCGGTTTTAAAGAAGCTCCGTTCAGTAGCTGAGCAGCAGAGAAGGCGAACCCACCTTTTTTGTAGGAGCGTCCAAAACCGAAAATAAACCCTTTTATCTTTATATTATATCTTAAGCAAATATATTTGAAACAAAAATATTAACCAACTCGAGGAAGCTTCGAATTGGTTAAATATAATTTTATCCCTGTTGATAGCGATCATACCACAAAAAATCTACTCAACTTGAGGTCGCGCCTTCCCTGCTGCTATTAATTTATCCAAATATCTTATCTAGACCCACACGATATCGGGATCTAGAATCGTGTAAATTTATTGTTATAAATCCGTGCGGAGTAGCTTGCGCTCGTGAAAAGAAATTTCTAAATTTAATTATATCCATATCTCCGCTACACCAAGTTTGAGGAATATTGCGCAACGTCTGTATGTCTACGCCATTAAACACAACTAAAACATTACAGTTATCCCTGATTACTTTCGGAATCTGTAAGTATCGCTGAGTAACGTATATCACATCAGTGTTTTTATGTCTTCCTCGAGAAAATATTCTAGCTGGATTTGATTGTTTGTCTAGCATTACATCATCGTATACAACTAAATTATTAATAAATCCGTCTATGGAATCTACGGACGGTGCTTCATCAATATCGGTTATAAATTTAATGACATCGTTATCTTCGTCCAGTAATCGTGCGTTTTCATTAAAGTTTTTAAGCTCATCGTAGCATCTCTGATCATCAACTGATGGCGCCACCAAATACAACTTATCCCATTTTAGCCATCTCATTATAAGATTAAGTAACAATTGCGTCTTACCCGATCCAGATGGTCCTATTATTATCATTCTGATAGAATTTGGCAACGCAGGATGGTGTTTAAATAGCTCTTGTTTTCGAGTCGCTGAGAAATCAATTATATCCATATTATATAAATACATGAATCTATATTGTTTACGCTGCAGAACTAAAACCCCAACTAATGATCTATCCACGGTTACAACAAAAAATGCGAGAATAGCATATGGTGGAAGATGTGCAGTATGTAACAGAAAAAAGTTTTCTTTTTTAGCTAAAAAAGATGGTGGTGATATTGCTAAATTAATGTCAAAGTTCCCAGGAACTCCGTGGGCTAAATACCAAGGAGAAAAACATCTACCAGGATATAATTATTGCGGTCCTGGTACTCGACTTGATATCAGACTTGACAATCAAGATCAACCAAAACCAGGCGAGGAACCAATAAACGTTATTGATAAAGCGTGCCATGTTCATGATGTAGGGTATAAAAGCAAAACCCTACAAGACAGACATATTGCAGATGTGAAATTAATTCATGCGTTAAATTCTATAAAAAAAATACAAATATAAGAGAATCATTAGCTAATTGGTTAATAAGATCCGCGATGAAAGGTAAATTAGCGCTAGGTGCTGGTAATGTATAAATGGAATCGATTTATTATTCCCCAAGAGGATACTGGAAAGGTAACGCAGCAATTAGCAAACTCGCTGATGCAGCAAAAGTTACACGTGTTATCGCTAAAAAATGGTTATCTAAACAGGCAATATGGCAAATTTACCTACCACCACCGAAACAAATTCAGTACGCGTATTTCGATATTAGTGTTCCTAATGAAGTTCATCAAGCTGATATTCTATTTTTACCACATGATACTGTACGCAGAAAAACGTACAAATACGCGCTAACCGTTGTTGATGTTGCAAGTAGATATAAAGAAGCAGAACCATTATTGACAAAGACAGCTGCTGAAGTGGCTTCTGCGTTTAAACGAATTTATCAACGTGGACCCTTGCAATGGCCACAGCTGCTACAGGTTGATCCTGGCAAAGAATTTCTTGGTCCAGTATCATCGTTGATGGAGCGATATAATGTCAAAATACGACGAGAACATACCGCAGTTCATCGTGATCAGGCAATTGTTGAACGATTTAATCGAACACTCGTTGAGCGGTTATTTGGATATCAATACGCGAAGGAATTTATTCAAGACAAGAGATCTCGTGAATGGGTTGCACGATTACCAAGTGTGATAACTACGTTAAATAATCAAGTAACTCGAACGACTAACATGATACCTATTAATGTAATTACAAAAAATTATACCCGTACAACGACGTGATTTTTCAACGCAACCATTACTGGGTAATGTTACTGTAAGGTATTTATATGAACCCGGTGAACTCGAAGGTGGTATTTGGAGTGTTACCACACATAAGATATCCACCGTGACAAGATCCTCAGGTAGACCCGCAATCTACAGACTAGATTCAACTGCTCCTCAACGTGGATTTACACGTGAACAATTACAAGTAATTCCTGAGGATACGCAATTACCACCGCGATCACTTAACTTGCACCTCTACGTCGATTACACTCAAGACAGGTCAACATGGTATTTTCTCGTGTATGACCGCGACTGTTATCTTTTCTATCCGCAGTAAATTGTCTTGGATTATTATTTGAATATCTCCATAACATCACACAATTACAATTTGCACAGTGATTATTCTGTTGTTGTTTCAACGTGCTGATAAATTCAACATCAAGATCAAAATCGCGTTTATTTTTTTTATCAGATTGTTTATAACCAGCTAATTTTTTTCTTATTATATCATTGTCAATATCATCACTAGTCACTGATTCGTCCAAGACAATTCTCCGCAACTGAGATATTCTTCTGACTCTAGACACTGCGAGATAAACTAAGTTTGACCACTCGATACGATCATCTATAATCCAAACAACTGTATCAGAAATAGTTAATCCCTGAGATGAGTGAATTGTCATTGCATATCCGAGTGTCCACGGAGATTTGTTTAACGATAATGCATCTTCAACAACAACAACATCAACTGTGATAATATCATTTAATACTAAATTCTGTTTCTCGGTCTGTCCCGGTATATCAAAGTCAATATTTTGCCGCCGTGTATCAGCTGGTCGATAACATAACGGAACTGGCAATGTTGGAAAATTTTCTTTATGTAACTGAAACAATTCCCGTTGAAGTGTATCACGAACTATTTTTCTACTTGCAGCTATCAGATCATTCGGTTTCCACGTCTGCAGAAAGTTGTTCGTTGAAGTTTCTGAAATTATTCCACGCATTACTTCACATTGAATTTTATTCGGCTGTAGTCTGATTAATTTTTTAAACTGTTTTAATTCTTCATCAAGCGCTATATGATCATCATTTATTTCTTCGTAATAATCAACGAAATTTTTCAACCAATCATGTGGAGATAGTACAAACAGTGGTGGTTGACCGTGATCGCCACACATTATTACAGCAGTATTTCTTGTTAACAACCAATCAAGAAATGTTTTCAATGTTTCTAACTGTACTGTACATATTTCATCCCATATTATAATCCTTGGAATATATTTTTCTCCCGTCCTCGAAGAAGTCCATGCATCACCCTTCCATCGGAAGAAGCTATGATAAGTACATGATTGTACTCGTTGTTTCATCTCTCGCGCGAGTCTATGTGTAGGTGTCAGCACGATCATATCTGAGTTCTGAAATAGTTCGATCGCTCGAGTGGTTTTACCAGAACCACCAGGTCCGTTTAGATAAACTGTTTTATTTCTAGTTATTGGATCGTACACCGATGGTAACAACGAAGTTGTCGACGATAGCTTTAATATTTGATGTTTTTTTTTTACAATAAATATCTTTAATTTCAACATCATCTGATTCGGAATAATCAAGTATATTTTCTTTTTTATTCTCCACGAACCCCATGATGCACAAGTACCGATATGTAGTTGTTCTAGTAATCCTGAATATTTGTTTATTGATATAAAATGAATCTGAAGTGACTCTGACAGCGAGTGTAGAAACTTTATTTATCATCGATAATAGATTTATTGAAACGTACGCGAGCATCGATGATCTTAAATGAGTAAACTGCGGTGACTCACCGTCCATATAACTTACAATTGTACCTAATTTAGTTCCATTTGACAAGAAAGCTATTTCTCGACTTATAAACGTATTTCTGTTCGTTGTATCAGCGATTATAAAATCTAACTCGGCATCGTCCATGATCATTCTTGTACAATGTCGTCTGTGATCATATACTCCTCTTTGCTTGAATTTGCCGATTATTTTTCTACCGAGATCTTTTGTAATTTTATTCTCGTAATCGGTTATATCGGGGTTTTCATTATCAGAATATTTCTTTTGTTGTGGTAACCAAACTTCGCTTTGTTTCCGATATGATATAATTGCTTCACTTACAATCAACAGTGTTAACATCCCACAATCAAGCATATACCGTAATAGTACTATTGGTGCCCACTTTTTTTTCTGAAAAATGTTTTCCAAACCAAACATAACAAATCGCATGGAGATCTTTAGACATTTCAAATGACTCGATACAAGCAAATCCAGTTAAGTCAAATTCCGGTAATGGTCCATTTATCGATACTCGTGTCATCTCGTGCGTCAGATGACCGAATCGCTCAAAGTACACAGAACAATCTCCGTATCCAAGAAAACTTCCAGGATAACATGTAACCATATCAACCGAAATAACATCTTTATAATTATACTTGGTATTCCACAATCCACCGTGTCCGTATTCGACACAACTTGATATTATATCATCAAGAAAATTAGACCGAGTTGGTTTCCACGAATTTTTCTTTCTAGCAAAATGAGCCGCAACTAACGGAACAGTAAAACAGTTGCTCAATAGTTCGTCAGTGTCATCAGTATATTGCAGCGCAAGATTTTTCATTTTTTTCGTGGAGAAGATCTGTTCGATAAATAACGCCATTCGGTCTTACAAACTGATCGAACTTAATTTTTTCTTCCATATCTGATTCATCGTTAGAACTCTGAAACAGCCATAATGACACAGGATCGTTTTTACTTATCTCGTGAATAAAATCAAACATATCTCCGCGATAACATTTAACAGTTCGATCTCGTGGAAACACTGTTACTGCGCTAGTCCATGCGTGAGCGTTATGATCAATGATATTTATTGGAACTCCTCCTTTTTTATAATGTTTCGAATTATATAAAATCTCCCCTGTTATAGTTTTTACTATTATTGGGAATTTTAACGTTTTTTCCAACTTAGCAACATCGTTTATTGTAGCTCCAGTATCCTTCACTAAATCAGCCCATTTGTTTATTTTTTCACGTCGTAAATTCGTCAGACCGTTTCCACGGGCCGCGTTTGTAAAATGTTCTATTGCTCGTTCAGCCACTCAGTTTATTTTTGAAAATTTCATCGGCGCCAGTTTACTAATGCTGGGTTTTTCATTTATCACATAGATTCCATAAATAACTGCTGTCACAGGATACGCTCGCTCATAATACGGTTTGTCAATACCAGTCAGCGCTCCTGGTTTGGAATTTTTACTTAATATAACGATTTCTTTTTATTACCAATGACAGGATCATATTTGTCACAGATAATCCAATTATCTGTTTCTGTTAACACGACAAATTTTATTCTAGAAAGATAACTTCTATCATCGAGCTGCTCAATAATAGCTGCCGCTCGTTTCTCATTCATCGTAGCGTCGATGATATCTTTGTCGCGTATAATCTTGAACGTTGACCAGACATGAGATGCACCATCTGCGTGAAATTCTTTCTTGGCGTCGTGAATTTTATTGATCAAACTTTTATTTTTCTTATCAACTAGATGTTTTATTGGTAAATCAGAAGATATCCTGTCGAGGTTGAATTTACTTGTTTTCCGAGGCTTGATTCTGGATAATCTCTCAAACTCATCCATATTATATTTCAGACAAGTATTTAAATAAAAAATATTGTATATACAATGTCTCAACAGAACAAGTGCAAATGGTTGATGATCGGATCATTAGCTCACTGTAATAAATCCTGCAGGAAGGAATTTTGAGGACAACACTTGCAGAGCGTTCGGAAAGGTTGTTTAGGACCAATGCCGTGTCTGCGATGTGGTGTTGGAGTACGAGGTAAAACAGAGTTATGTGCAAAATGTGGTGGAAAAAATATCGCGAGGTTAAAAGATATTATGATAAAAAGGTAATGTCAGTGACGGAGCTATAAAATCCGTAGAGGATTATCTAAATAAGTTTTCAGACAAATTATGATTTAAACAAATAATATTATTATATAAATGAGCCAAGAATTTGTCCCACATCCTATAATAACAAACTACGAATAAAATCTTGATGGTGTGATCAGAAATTGCAGGTTGAAGAGACCAGTTGGTACTGTTAATAATGCTGGTTATCTCCAATTTACTGTTGATGGGAAGAAAACTTATTTCTGTCACTGATTCACATACGAGTGTCACAAGGGGTTGATCAAAGATGGTTTTGTGATCGATTATGTTGATGGAAATAAGCTTAATAATAATTTATCCAATCTGAGAATTGTCACGCAAAGTCAGAATTGTAGACTTGGAAACAGAGGTTGTAATGATAAGACTGCCAAAGCAGTCTTATCTATAAATTTAGAGACGGGTGAAGAGAGAGTATTTCAATCGATGTATGCAGCTGGCAAATATTTTGATATTGAAAGGTTTTCAATACGTTCTGTCGCGGAAAATATAACCAAATCCACTCTTTCCAAGAAATATAAACAAAGAATCATCTTCCAATATTGTTAATGAGATAAATTATCATCACTATCAAGTAATTACATAGAATTATATTTATTAACTATTTTTTAATTATTTATCTGTTTGTCAGAAGTCCTCACTGTTATACTACTTATTTTTTTCGACTTGAGCGAAAGGGAGATAATTCTGTAATATAGCTTTCTCCGTAGATTTCTGATTTTTATGGTCGTAATTAGTCAATTAACCATCTACGTCGTAATTAATATCAATAATTATACTCGTAGAAAGATATTTATCGTTTTTTAGCTTACAAAATAGAAGAATGAACGTATTTTACATCGTACAATATAGCGAGTTATTTTTAAATCTGTTACGAGAAATCGAGGCAGAACACGCTGTTAGTGCAGATATTTACAATCTGTTCAGAAACCGCTGTTATAATACAGAAATATTTAAACCGATCTGTAGGTAATAAAACGTTTGATGGTGTAGTGGTAGGAGATGTACATATATTTTATCAAGGCAGAACACGCTATTTGAGTGCAGATATTTACAATCTGTTACGAGAAATCGAGGCAGAACACGCTGTTACATTTATATATTTTACAGTGTGTTCAGAAACTGATCTGTAGGTAACTATAAAATATTTGATGGTGCAGTGGGTGAAAAATATTCAATTTTAGGAGGCTTTCGCTATTATGATAAAAGACTATTTTTTCGAGGCAGAAACCGCTGTTTTAATGCAGAAATATATACAATCCATTCAGAAACCGCTGTTTTATTATATCCGTACAGAAATATATACAATCTATTCAGAAACCGATATAATAATTTCTGAAACGTATTATTGCTAGCGTGTAGAATTACTGAACTTGAGGCCCAGCTATCGAGCCTTACGACTGACAACTGTCGGTGGTTACGCATATTTGTGATTTTTATACTTTCCGCGATACCGTGGCCTGAAATCAAGATCAAACCAAGACCGGGCGAATATCCGATATCTAACTCAGCATCGTCCATAGTGCTTCATATTGCATCGGTTACTATCAATTTCAACCTGAATGGAAAATTACTGGCACTGGTTATTACTCCATTCAGAGGTCAATGGAAAATTACTGGCACTGGTAATTACTCCATTCTGAGGTCAATGGAAAATTAATGGCACTGATTGAGAGAGTGTGTGTAAAAATCTGTTGTGAGAATACCCCCGTGTCGTCATTCACTAAACACACCCAAGAACACGGTGGTATTTGCGGCTGTTTCATTGTTAAAAATTTGATTTAAATATATATATACCGTATAATAATGAACTACGAAAATATTAATGATATTATTTCTGCTATTAAAAAATTAGAAAAAAATGGAATTAATATATCTGATGAACTAAATCCTGAAAAAATAATTTCTGATTTTGAAATTTTACAAGAACGTAAGAACCAAGGAATACACACACTATCATCCGAATATAGGTTCATAAAATGAATTCAGGCGGCGATGTTTCATTCGCTAGCTAGTATAGAAGATGATCAAGTGAAGGAATTCGTTCCCCTCTCTGCTGCAGTAGAAAAAATTAGATTGGAGTTATCCCACAAATACGAGGCAAAAAGATAATTAGTACTCGTATAAGACAATTAAGAAAAATTATGTCAGATCATGAAACGACCGAGCACGTGTAATATTTTCTTTTATCAGAAATATTTTATTTTATTTTTTCTGAAACATTTTATTTTTTCTGAAATATTTTTATTATTCAGAAACATTTTTTTATTTTATCGGAAATATTTATAATATCAGAAATATTTTATTTTATTTTATCAGAAATATTTTTTCTTCTGAAATATTTTATTTTATTTTATCAGAAATATTTTTTATCATAAAATTTGATCATTTTGCACGATTCTGAGTACCAACTACCCCATTAAAATTACGAAATTTATTGGTTTGCACGATTCTGAGTACCAACTACCCCATCAATTTCAGAAAAAATAAAATATTTCAGAAAAAATGATAAATATTTCTGATAAAATAAAATATTTCAGAAAAAATAAAATAAAATATTTCAGAAAAAATAAAATGTTTCAGAAAAAATAAAATATTTCAGAAAAATGAAATATTAAGATCAAAGATCTATGATCAAAAATCATTACGATAAAAGTCTTTAAGACAGAAATCTTAAGATAAAGATCTACGATCTTACATGTAGATTCACAATTAATTCCTCCCCACGCAGGTCAATTAATCGACCTATGTGGTCGGTGAGTTTGAAATTGATTCGTGACAAATACTGATTATGTGTACGTAGATAAACAGGATTGGTTGGCTCTTGCACGATCAAACTCCCAGGAGATACTTGTGGTGTGAACGTGTATAAAATATATCCTTGTTGAGCCTGATTTGACTTTCCAAGATCTATTTGATAGCTGCCATCGATTACGTCACAAACAAGATTGACTGCGATCGTTGATGTTATATTAACGATTCCTGGTGAGACGTGACGTCCGTCATTTTGTTGACTGTTTTTATATCTAAGGATAGGCTCGGGTGGAGTTATTTTTCTCCACGCATCGAGTATTTTAGGAAAGTTTTCGTTGATGATATCGTTGAGTGATCTTATTGATTCGCCAGTTTCAAATCCTGGTAGTATAAAATTTAATAAATCTGCTTCAGTTATTTTATAATGATCAAGATATACCTGCCTAATGGTTATTATTTTTTCAAATCTTATATCATAAGTACTAGCATTTATTGCCTCAACAATAGTCTGATTAGCGTATTTAAGGTCTGAAATAATTTGATTTAAGTATTGTATCGTTGCAATGATCTGATGTTTTAGATCGATATTGGGATACTCCAGGATATAATTTTTAAATAAGCGTACTAATGTCGTTAATGTAGTTGTGTACTCAGTTTTAATTCCGTTAGCCCTTGATCTGAGATTTCCTTCATGAACAATTTCAGTTGAAGTTTTTTTGTCAACATCAACCAAGGAAAACGGCACCAAGAAATATTTTTACCATCTCCCGAAATATAATAATTATCCTTGTTAGTCCATGGATACAAATTTCGATATTCTGGAGTTGTTATAAATTGGGCTTCGTCCGTGATAAATTCAATTAACTTCGGTTCTGGTGGTCCATGATGCTCTGACGGGATTACAGGCCAACCTAGTACGGATCTTATCGATGATTGATAAATATCAACGGCGTAATCAGGTGAATGTATTTCAATCGTTGCTGATAAAGTTGGCTTATGAAAGTTAATTGATATTTTTGCTTCTTTTCCTGTTATTGATTTTATTCTACGTTGAAATTCTTCATTGATTTCCTCGACCTCATAACTGCCAGTTGGTATTCCAACAACGATCCAATCAGGTGTTCCATCTGGTTTGTTTTTATTAGCAAATACAAGCGAATTATTTGCTGGTGTACCATTAAATGATTTCGATCTGATATTTGGCCAGCTCTAATATACTCGTAATTGCGCTAACGCGATTTCATTTGCGCGAATCGCACTTGGAAAATTAACACTAAATTCAGGATTAGTCGAGCTTGTCGAGATCATTGTTGTTTTTGGTGGAGCTGTGTTTGTCACGATCTGCTGGAGTAGCTCTACTGATGTCATTATTAATACTCGTACCTTTAACAGCACTGTTATATATTTTAACCATTTCTGAAAACTCAAAATCAGAAATTATTCCATCGCTGAGGCTTGCTGATAACAACGAAGATAACTTCGAGTATGCGACCGTCGCTGTGTGTAATTTTATTATGTAATCGGATAATTTTTCATTCATGCAGGTGCATATTTTTTTTGCAACGATATTAAAAACACATGCAATAGTTGTTGCTGCTGAAATACAGATTGTTACGGCTACTGGTGCCATCATTGTCATTGTTGACATTATAACACCTGTTCCAGCAACAACAGCGGATACTGAATAAACAATCACGTCGACGATAACCAGTCGTTGACGATATATTTTTACTTTTACCGTATATTGTTCGATGATATCTTTCAACGCTGCTTGCCATTCACGCGCTTGATTGTACCTGTATTGAGATGCATCGTCGAGTGAGGTACTCATTATATTTTATGCAGTAACCAATTGAGGTGTTTCAGCTACAAATTCCAAACACCACCAGTAAGATGTTGCGGTTAATTTCTTATCAGCTGCTTCCAGAATAAATATTTCTTCGGTTCCCTTGTTTAATATGATAGTTACAACTCCAGAAAACTTATCAGTTGAATGACGCCATGGATACGTTGTAAATATCTCGAATTTTGCAGCACTGAACACAGATAACCTCTACACTCCAGTGACTATTGCGGTATATTTAATAGTTTTATTCTGCGTTGACCATGTTGCAAATCCCGATGTTACCGTGTATACGATGTTGGTAATATGCCAGGGAGTTATTCCAGGTGGAATTTTAATCAAACTAATTTTGTTAACGATCTCAGGAATCCCCGCTACGATGTCTTCGAGTGGTTTTTTTAATCGTGTCGATGTTAGTTTTGATATCAGAGAGTTTTGCGTCAACGGTCAACGGATTACCAAAATATTCCTCTGCAGTTTCGTTAATTTTTCTAAAATTTCTACGGAGATTTGTGAACGTGTTTAAGTGAACGTCATACTCGGCCCGCAACGTGGATAATTTACCATCTACAGTGTTATAGTTGGTGTCGACGTATTTTTTCGTTGCTGCGTCTTCGTCGGATGTTGGATCCCTCAACACTACTATCTTATTCCCGTTCATGCTGAGTTCTTCCGTCATTGTGTCACCGGTATTTTTCACGCGATTAGCAACGCTTCTTGCAATTTCATTTCTGATGGTTGCAAACGACATACTTGAATCCCTGATTTTTCCGCTGTCAGTAAACACAGGGATGTTATCCGTGACCGCGCCATGTCATTCCATTTGATGTTACTCGTTTTTAAAACACCATATCGGTCCTGAAAAACAACAACTTCATCTCGGTCAACTCCAGCCAGGTTCATAATATCAGCGGGTTCATCTTTAGTTGCGTACTTTGACAAATCGATGTCATCGGATTTTTTCTTACTTTTCTTACATGTAGAGGAAGATCTTCAGTAAATATCAACCATTATATAAGATCCTTGATCTGTTTAAAACACCTTGCGCGCAACGAAGCGGTTACTTGTATAATCATGTACAACTTTATGTGGCGGTTTGGATGATTTTGATATGGTGTTAAGTACATTAATTGCTTCACGGCCGCATATTGGCGGACCTGTCATTGTTTGTGTTGGTAGCGTTGAATACAAAACTTTTTTATGAAGTGGCTCGACATACTTGATAAATTCAACGGGTGGAGCTAACCCGTATGAATCAAAATAAACGATTCCACGTGGATCAATTACGTATGATACCCAATGAGTGCCGGGTCCTGAATTTGAGTCAAGATTAATAATACCCGTTTCGAGTTCATTCGGTTGTTTCGGTAATTGATCTCGCATGAAAACACCTCTAAAAGCAGATATTTTTAGTTGCTTAGCAGCATTAAGTAAATCAAAATTTGATGCTGGAAGGTCTAACGGATTGTCTCTGGAAGCCTTAGACCTCTTCCCCAACGAGATCCTGGTAATCTTAGGCCGCGTCCCTTTTTTGTATCCTTTTCCTGTTGCTTTCTTTAGAGCCATTCCAGCAGCTGTTCCAACAGCACCTAACGCGGCTGCTTTTGCTACGGCTGGAGCAGCAGCAGCTATCAAAGCCGGAATGGCCGCGAGAAGTGGAAAAATACCACCTGTTTTAACCATGTCCTTGATGGCGCTCGGAGAAAGATGAAATTGAACTCCGGTTTTTGATTCTAGGGCTTTATTGAGATGTTTAATCTGATTATTTGTCAACGATAATTTGTTTGGACCACCACTAGAAATCTGATCTCGCTTTAGTGATATTTTTGTTCCGCATTTATTGGCGTATTTTGATTGTAATTTTTTTACCTGACCGGGAGTCAGAGCAACATTGACATGACTGTACGACATTTTATGATAAATACTTACCACGCTCCAAATAATGATTAAAAATTTTGCACCGGTGCATCAATGACTCTCATTCGACCGCTACCACCTTCAAGTAACATGGCTTTATCGCTGAGTATGACCGCGATTGCTCTATAATTAACACCACCTGTATTTAATGTTGCTTTAAGATGTATATCAACGACAGATTGTTTTGATAGATCAAGATGCTCCAGCGAAAAATAATAGATAGGATACAATGTTCTGAAATCATGTTGTGATATTTGCAAACCGGTATCCACATTTTGATCACGTCCCATGAATGACATCAAACGATGATATACACGTCCTATAAGATTTTGATCATAATTAAGTTGTATGTTCTCTGTTGGTTCTTGTTGTCCGTTTATCCGTAAAGAAATATATGTGATACCTAGTTTATCAAATATCATATGAGTATGTTCTTGATTATGTAAACGACCATATTCCTGAAACGCAATAAAAATATGCCGCGGTGCAGAAACACCTTGTTGTGATGCTACATGCAATGTAAACTGACCGTTAGTGTTACTTTGTATACTATCCGTGCTTGTTGTTAACCATGACAACAGGGATTTACCACCTGTGTCCATGAAAGAAAGCAATTTTTGTTCTTCTGCGATCGTTGGAGTCATCACCGGCATCCACAAGGAAAATTTTGTTAATACTACTTTACCAGCATCACCAGCAGGTCTCCACAGAGAATCGTTATCATTACTGTTTCTTACAAAAACAACCGTGTGTCTAGCTCCAAAAATAACTTTTCTAACATTCCTACAAAATCCAAAAATATGCGATAGTGGAATTGTACATGAAAAACTTCTCTTGACTCCTAGCAACATATTTTTACGCGTTGCAAATCCCAAGTTAAAAATCTGGATTAGAACCATGAACCACCGGCGCCACATCAGCATCATCGGCAGCGGCAGACTGTTTTTTCGGTCGTCTTATATTATACGGACTATCATCGGGGTCATCAGAATTATCTTTTTCAAACGTCATCGTGGGACCTGCTGATCTTGTATAATCATCAGAATATCTTGCTAATCCTATTATTGTTGTAGCAACGTCGACATCTTTCTGAATCGATTCGATATTTTTTCCATCAATCATATAAGTAGCGCTATCAAACAGTGCCATAATACTATTGTTGACAAAACCAAATTTTACTACATCTTCATAATCATTATTATTCGTTTTTACAATTGTACCTTCTACCTCAATAAAAGCCTCAGCGGATAAAAAGTATCTACTTGTATCATGAACTTGTAGTTCAATTCTGCCACGTCGATCTGGTAATCGTGCGTCACAAGAATAAAACTGATAATCGCGTACAGACTCATCTTTAAGGACAGGTGCTTCCATGTCAGATGCTGTGTCGGACATGCGCTTGAACATATTATTGTAATTATTTTTCGTCTAACACGTTGATTACCGCGTTCGGGAAATTCCACTTCGGGAAGTTTCACTTCCGGATATTAAACTTGAGATATTATTTCCCGATTCACCGAGTCCTTGATCTGCTAACGCTGCCAGTTTTTGATTTGCAGCTTGATTTATTATTTTACTGACATCTGCGGGCATCACTTCAGTACTTGGTAATTTTACTGGTTGTCGTTTTCGTCGTATTAATCGTGCTAGTCTATCTTTGATCGCCGAGAACGCCTTACCAGCAACATTGATAATTGCACCAGGAGCTTTTTCACGAAGAACATCGATAGCTTTCATCGATAATTGTTTTGCAACAGGTGCTACTTTTGGGGCTAATCTTCTAAATAATCCCTGAATAACATCACCAAGTCCATCTCCGTAAATTGCTCCGTAGACTAGTAGTCGTGAGTTTACTACTCTGACTGGTACAGGTCTACGATAATTATTGTGTATGATCATCTTATCTTATTTATCATTTATCTAATCGCAATGACTAATCA
Organism: Sinohyriopsis cumingii; assembly: GCA_028554795.2. NCBI lineage: Eukaryota > Metazoa > Mollusca > Bivalvia > Unionida > Unionidae > Sinohyriopsis > Sinohyriopsis cumingii. Next base: position 56,103,607 of record CM068824.1, read on the forward strand.
TCAACGAGCTCATCGATAAGTTCTCGGTAAACACCGATATCCATAATGCCGCCGCGAAATAATCGCTGGCAAATATCGGCTGCTTCATTAATTATTTCTGGTGAATTATTTCCGGCACGTTTTCCTCCAATAAGAACTTCTAACCGTGACACGTCATTGAGAATATTATCAGGACAAATAATATTACCTCCGAAACCACTACCAGTAACACTAGGTGCATCATGAAATTCTTCTTCTGGAGATTGTGATCGAGGAGGTTGTTGTTTTTTTCTGTCGTTGAGGAATCTGTGATTTTTTCTGTTGCTGCGGTGGTGGAGTTCGTGCATAATATCTTTCTATTGCGTCTGATAAGTCAATAAATCTAGGATCAAAGATTTTAGCTTGATCAAGATCATAGTGTATGCGAAATATCCATCTTCGCCACTTATCACGACTTATAGCATCATCAGCATACTCGGATTTTAAAAATTTTCCTCGCTGATCATAAGATCTTACGATAAACTCTGCTAATTTATTTACTTCTCCAAGTCCCTTTATAGCATTAATACTTTTTTCGGTAAATTTATCTTTTGCATCAACCCTATCCCTTGCTTGCTCTGTTTCTGTTTCTGGTACACGATCTTTTATATCACCTATTTCAGAACGAATTTTACCAATACCTTCAAGTATTTCTTCACCGACGGGTGGAGGTTGAACCGCAGCTATGTCAGTTCGAAGATCTCGTAAAATCTTTTTTGTTTTCTTAGCTCTCGCTGATATTTTTTCGGTTTGTTCTGCTGTTTGTTTTGATACTGGAAGAATATCTTCCTTGATGACAGTTGTAACTTTTTCAGTAGCTGCAGTGACGGGTTTAAATAACTTTTTAGTGTCTTCCTCGTACTCAGCTTGTGCTTCCTGCTGCGCTCGTAAGTTTTCTCTAAATGAATCTCTAACAGGAAGAAATTTCTTAATTGCTTCTAATCGTTCTCGGGCTAATCTAGCGGTGTGAGATTCTGGATGAACCATTTTATTATAACAGTAATTTTTTTAATTAATAGCAGCAGGAAGGGCGCGACCTCAAGTTGAGTCGATTTTTTGTAATATGATCGCTATCAACACGGATAAAATTATATTTAACCAGTTCGAGGCTTCCTCGTGTTGGTTAATATTTTTGTTTCAAATATATTTGCTTAAGATATAATATAAAGATAAAAGGGTTTATTTTCGGTTGTGGACGCTGCTACAAAAAAGGTAGGTTCGCCTTCTCTGCTGTTAGCTGCAAGTATCTGAAAATTAACTGGTAGATACATAATGTGCATCTCATCATGCTTCTGGTTCAAAATTGGGGTGTTTGCAACTCTACGAAATATGATTAGCTCAAAAAGTAACATAATGTATCAGATGCATGGGTTTTATTAAGTATTACCCTTTGAGCCAATCATATTTCGCAGTTAACGTGTGTGCAGCATACTCGGGATCTTTTGAAAATGAGTATAACGTGTATTCGATTTGTGTCGACTTAAGATGACAATGGTATAATTGTTCTTTGGAACAGGGTTTCTAAAGTTGAATCGAGTTAATGGTAAGTAGGAACTTACTTTTGCATCTACCACTGTTCTCAGATTAATGTAGGACTGTATTGTGGAGTCGGAAACACCGTTTGGTGCAACACAAAAAAATCAATGATAGCTTGTTGAATAAAAAGTATCTCAGGAGTAAAACAAGCCATAGATTATGGTCGTGTGCCTTCATAGACAGAAACAGCAGAAGGGGATTGATGGTCAGGCGTGAAACGAAATTTTTGGAAGTTACTTACCTTGTCTTTTTCATAGTATGGGGAGGGATAATCTGAGGTAATTTTGTCGCTCGTTATATTTATCCTTCATGTTATTGCTTTTTCTCAACATTAATCTCGCGTCTAGCACCTGTGATTCTTACGGATGCAATTATGTGGCACACCATATCCTTCAAAATGGATGAGCTGGAGAGATCGTAAGGTTAGCTGAAGTAATCATATGGTGAGCTGGAGTAATCGTAGGGTGAACTTGGAGAGATGGTAGGGCGAGTTGAAGTAATGTCTCTAACAGCGAGCTAAATTTAATTTACTTAGAATCTGCACTTTCAATATGTTATAAGCATTTGGGTTTTGAGCTTAAGCTTGAGATTTTTTTCTTCGAAAACGTTTCTGGACTACTGGTGTCATCCCAATGAAATCTGAGAGGCTGGGATTTCCTCGATCAGATGATGAAACGTATTTTGTAATCGACCTTAAATAAATAAAGCTTAAATTTGTAATCCCAGTGTCCAAACGTATAAAGGTAATATGTACTCAAAGCGTCTGATGTCAAATCGAAGAACTGTCTGCGTCGTCAGAATGGACGACCTGGTTCAAAGTTCCATTATCAATAATGTCTTGGACATTGACTATCACCACAAAATGAAAACTTAAATTTACATATACTATAGGGGAGCAGTACAACCATGGCAAAAGTGAGTTAATCTTACGTAGGTGTTAGTGGGAAACTCTAGACTTAATGGATATTCAAGTGAATTTGCCGACTTTTCTCAAACCGTCATTGTTCCAACAAATCCAGAAATGAAAGTCACAGTGTGTTATCATTTATAATTTTGTCTTTCTGTCTTTAAAAATGCATATCACACACAATCAAGGTATGAGTGTTTATACACACTATACCAGCACACATAATTATACATTATCACACAAGGGGGTAAAGGGGTTTAAGCCTTAGCTTTTTGTGGAAGACTTATGCATACACAAACATAAAACACACAGAAGGCCAAATCCTACTAGTTCTGTTTAGTGGCCGAGTCAATGGTTACCGCAGCTGCTGACACAAGAGTAGTCAAGGGTCTATGTACATGTCACTTTCTCACAGGTTTCTCCAAAGGTTGATACATTTTTCTCAAGTGTTTTAACTATGCCAAAATGTCTTATAACACAGTAACAGTTTTGTATTCCCTCGCTTCCTTCGGCTCACTGTTCAAAGTTTTCCTCTTCTCTTGTTGCGTTCTCTTTTCCTGATCTTGTTGTTTATAATTCTTCATTTTGCGTTTTTCTGAAATCATCGTAGGCTGGTCATTCAACAGAAGTAAACGAAGGTAGTACTACCAGCAAACATTATTGCAAAGAAATAAGAAATCGTACAATGCCAAACTGAGGTCCACCTCCTCTAGAATAATAACAGTAGCAGTAGTCATGCTAATAATCCGATTATCCACTGCAAGAACACCCCAACCACAAATTATTCATTTCGCACAGAGAGAGAGAGAGAGAGAGAGGTGTAATATATATATATATATATATATATATATATATATATATATATATATATATATATATATATATATATATATATACACACACACCACATACATTAAAAATATATTGGCATTTAAAGTGTTGATATAAAGTAAATTGATATACCAATACTATTGGTATAATGAATTGTGATCCGACCACGGCACAATAGTACGAATATATAAACATTCTTTCAACTGCAGGCCTATAGATCAATGATGAATTTCCACTCATTAATCAGTAATGACGTATGAAAATAACGGTAAAAAGTATTAATAGTTCTCGTTTTCTAAATGAATTTAGCATGGTACACAATTTCATGGCAACCCTTTCTTTTTTCCCGTTCCCCTCTCCGTTATCATGCATAAAGGGAAACATACGCAGAAATATGGAGAGAGAGAGAGAAAAAAAACAATCTTTTGCATGTTTGTCAGGTCAGACCATGTTCTAAATAGTCAGATGATTCTAGTCTTTGACTAAATCTTGATAAAAATCTAAAATGAAGATGCTGGAGCACAAAAGTAAGTGTCCTTGCCATATCTCTCTCTCTCTCTTTCTCTCCCATCGTAGCAAGATGGTAAAGCAAAGTAAAAACGTACAAAGGCAAAGGAGAGAGAGAGAGAGAGAGAGAGAGAGAGAGAGAGAGAGAGTTTATGGTTGGTAGTAATGTTAATTAAAGCAGAATAATGACTTAGATCAAATGTAAATATATTAAAATATTTTAATTACTTCTTTTTGGTTTGTCGTTTCCTTTAGTTTCAATTCCACGCTAACTTCCATGCGCCAGTTCGTGAATGCCTGAATGCCTCAGCGTTTAGTATGTACAAGAAGCTAACGTGTTTTGTAGTGCTCTACTTTCTTCATAAAAACAATATTTCATGTTTAAATCATAAGTGTGTCTTATGTTGATTTAATAATGTGAATAAAAATAGAGACTCAAAAAGAAAACAACCAAATTATCAAGCTGCAAATGTGATTGTGAACAACAAGAACAATCGTAGAACTACATTTTGTAGCGGACACTCACAGGGATGTGAAGAGTTCATTCACTTGGTCAATACACAGTTGCTCGGAGCATATCGTAACTCCATTCAAAGGGCAAATATGTGTATTTGTATGTGATATAAATAAAATATATTTATGGTATGTACGCTGTATCAACGATATACCACTCGTATAAATTCTTCATTAAAATGAAACTCAGCAAGCCTCGTTCCCTTTTAATGAAAAATGTATACATCTTGTGGCATGTCACTGATACATCGTACATACTATATATATATATACGAGGTACTGTGGCGGTAGAGCCTGGAACCTCCAGGTTGAGTCAGTCTTTGTTTAGATATAGCGTTTAACTTCCCCAGTCTCTTATGTAGATCTTTGTATGGAAGAAAACATGTGAATGATTCACAAGTTGATCCTGCAAAGTGAACAACGTATAGGTGTATCTTTTGTCTCTAAAGTTGAACCTTCGAGTATTTTATTTACTCTTCTGTTAATATTTTTCCTTCCAGACTTTCTTCTTTCTCTAAATTTCACTGAAAGATTAATTAATAATAAGAGTTGTGATATAGTTTGTCGGTAAATTACTTATTATTGTACTTACACTATCGGTCCACGAGCTGCAAATCAACAAACTAAGGAAAACTGAACACTACTATTAATACTAAATCTACTAAATACTAAATGCTACCTGATTAATAAAGATGGCGACATGTCATAACCTGTCACAGATTCATACAAATTATGTCAATTATTGTATTGCTCTATTAGCAATTTTTCTTTCTTTTCCAAGAAAGAAATAAGCTTTAAAAAATTAGGAGTTGCAAACAAAATAAATAAAAGACGTGAATTTCAGAATAAAATTGATTTTGGGTAAAAACATCTGTGATCAAATGGGTTCAGAAGTTGGACGATATTTGTTTTTATCGACAGAAGAACTATCCAGATATATTGTCCATGTGTATAGAGGTCACTGGCTTCAAGCATAAAGAATTTCAATAGAGGCAATATCACAAAATTCCACAACTGTCTCGTTGTGTGCTCTAAACAGACCCTTTCAGACTTCCTTAAATATTGATCCAGCATAGCTTGTGCATCCCAAAATTTGCAATGTTAACATTTTTCTGTTTTGTTTTGTTTTGTTTGCTTTTCGTTTTGTCTTCTCATACCATAAAACATCATACGGAATGCCAGTGAGATATAGTCTGGAGGGGGTGGATGCACGGCAGGACTGCATAGCCCGCGGACTTTCGTGTCTTCTTTAAAATCGCTCGCGTGAACTTCTACTAATGCTTCTCTTATCGTATGAAGTGACGTACAGCCTCGTTGTCATTTGGCTTCTGGTTTCGTTTGAATGGTATGATCATTTCATGACAATTGAACAATCGTGTTTGTTGTGCTTAGGATATCTCATTCTCGCCAGTACTCCAGCGCAAGAGAATACACTCTTGTAGTTTCAATATTAAAAGATGAAAGAGCCACAACAGGGACTTATAAAGAGTCATTCGAAAGTACTCTTCACCAACACTTCAGACTACTCCTCTCAAGAAAAAAATCTAAATATTTGTTAAACACGTCAGGAGAAATCAACATGGACTACAGAATTTTGACAACATCAAAAAAGGAAAACAAAGAGAAAGAAACCTATGATTTATGAAAAAAGAGCGACCAACGTAACCATAATTAGGCTTAAACATAACTTTTAAATGTCTTGCTTGGTAAAAAAAAAAAATAAAAAAATAAAAAAACCAGTTGTGAAATTTGTGCTGATTCATTCCGAGATATGAATTCAGATGATCATTCATCTGACAAGTCCGCATTCTTTGTTGCGTAATCCGATCTCGCATATTAGCTGTCTTATTTACTTGTGTTGCAATCATAAACCACACAACGGTCATTTTTAAGCCACGAATGCACACGTACCTCTTTTTCTTTTTGCCCGTGATGAATTGGCATTCAATGGCTTCGTGGGTAGAGGTACATTTAATGAATTACCAAGGGTGGTAACAATTTTATCATCTACATCATCCCAGGTATTAACCAATCAGATGTAGCTATTCCCGATTTACTCGCCATTTATCCATAAGACCTCTGAACTCCGCTAATATGTACGTTTATTTAACTGTACTTATTTTGTTTTCCAAAACACCTGTGTTACATAATAACGTGACCAAATCCATTCTTCAATTTTTTTTAAAGATTTAATTTAAATTTAGATTATAAGTCACATTTTCCAAGAATTTCGTTTACTCTAAATTTAGCAACCGTCATGTGATTTTGACAAGTCTATTTTTATAACAAGAACACTATTTATAGTTGGCTGATATATTTTGTAGATTTCATCATATAGTCGAGTGCAGTTGGAAATCTCGTTGGACTCGACTTTACTATTTGCTGACGAGATATACTTTGAAAATGTAGCTAATGAAATACAACACGCTGAGGTAAGTTCAAAGTAATATTTTAAAACACCTTACCCTTTTTGGGGTGGGTGGTGGACATCTTAGAATTTTTTTTTCATTGTAGGCGCAAAGTTGAGAGGGGTTAGGGTGCAATAGTCAGCACACACACACACACGAAAACAACTGGTAAAAATATCCAAATCGTTTTTTTTTTTTTTTACAACGTTTTTGTTTTTCCTTTTCATCGAAGGTGAACAGGTCACTGTTTGGTTAAAATTATTTAGTGTTGGGGACTGTGTGTGTGTATATATATATATATATATATATATATATATATATATATATATATATATATATATATATGAAAGACGTTCTTTAAGACGGCTTCATGATCTCTCAAATTGCGACATTGATTTCAAAATCTTTCTTAAAAAGGGAAGGAATTAGGTGGCATAGGATGGCTGAAAGATATAAAGTTTGCAGGTTTCAAATTTCTCTAAAAGCGTTTAACGTATCTTTTTAATACCCTTTGATTTTTACTTTTTATTTAGTCATTTTGTTCTATTTTGCGTTTAATGGTACAATTCACCTAGTTTTTTCCTTGCTCCATAACCATTCATGCATACATACATACAGGCATGCACGCACGCACGCACACACACACACACACACACACACACACACACACATACACATAACTATTTACGTTACAAACAGGAAAAGAAAAAATAACGTATTTTATATGTATGAATACGAATGACTTGTTTGGAGGGAGAGAAATCTTTACGTTATAAGCATATTATCAAACATTACTTTTCCAACGCATTCTAATGAATTCTTACAAGTAAAAACACATACTTTTATATATAAAATAGTAATGATTAATGTGATCGGTTCAAACTATACATAATTTCACTTTGATGTTGATAGATTGCTTTGTCATTTAAAAAAAAATTCAACGTTTTACATTACAAGTGTTTATATTTCGCATGCTTTTGTGGATAAATAGGCGTTACGCTTGGTGTTTTCAGACCTTCTTGCTTTATAGTTTGACCTTCGATTCCTTCTGCGTCGTAAGTACATTTACAGATCAAATCAACCTTATAAATAATCAATTGGTATGTCGCCTGTAAAGACTTTTTTAAAGCAATTTTGCTCAGGATATTAAACAAACCCAAAAAATCTCCTTACCAACATAGAGTTATCAAACAGATACCAGTACATTACATTTTTTATACATGCGTATACTGTCTTAAAATTGTTCAATTACTGACACTTTTGGGCTTTCAGAGTTCTAAATTTAACGTCACATGATACAAACCAATGCCTGTAACAAAGATTTGATATACTCTGACCCACTGACTGCAAAAGCTATGATAAACTTATTTAAATATAAGAAAGTCAGAACAGAACTAAGGAGATAATATTCATATTGAAATAATAAAAATAAACTAATAATTTTTAATTAAAATTTTTAAATATTTCCCACTAATGATACCTGTGTCCACAGAGAATGTATTTGTCCAAACTACTTTTAGCGATTGATTGTGAACCTGGAGTCCGCCCTTTTTGTGTTGTAAAATCTAGCATAATATGAACAAAGTAAATATTCTGTTATGTGATAACAAATCAAAGTACATTATTATCTAAAGTACATGCTATAGTAAATCAACAAAGTTATAAAAACCACAATTATTTATAGCCTGATTTAATTCCATGGGGTTTTCTTATCATTATCGAGTTATTTTTAAACTTACCGAGACCAAAGTGTAAGAACTCTAAAAGCTGAGACAGGAAGTCTCCTTAGAACTAATTAGCATCGAGACACTTCCAATTTCCAGTAGATGATAATGACGTCAAAATATATAGCGTATACTTTTAAAAACTTGCTTGATATCGTTCATAAAGCATATTTTGATATTGATTTTTTTGTGTATGTCAGGTACACTTATGGACTACTACTGTTACAATGCACCCGTTTTACTTCTTAGGGGGCTATTGTGCCAAATCAACTAGCATGTCTGAGATCTAGAACGCAGTTTGCACATTATCAGACAATTAAAGAAGGGACAATAAAAAGGAATCGACTGAGATTAGATATCAATCTGAAGATGATTGTTGGTTTACACTGACCACGAGGTATATAACATTCTCGTCAGTGATATGTCAGGAAAATATTTTGTCAGTTTTAGCATTTCTATTCGGCTTGATTTGGTGGGATTTTTTTTTATAGATACATGAACATAAGTCGGTTATTTAGAACCGGACTAAAATGCATTGCCCAAGGATACACAGCGATAGTCTGTGTTTATCCCATATTTGGATTCAGTCGCGAGACAGGCACGCTATTCAATGAGCTTATTCGAAGCTTTAAAATATTGATTAAAAAGTAGTACATACTAATGGATTCCTTCTGTCAGCATCAATTGGCATGCAAATCGTAGAAAAAATATATTTTGTGTTTTTAATCTTGGCAACATTGCTTGCTAATGATTTGTCATGTAATGGACTCGAAATTAAAGACAGCCTTTTCTAGTTGTTCGTGTGTATGTCCTACATTTCGCTTTTACATATCCCCACTTAGATAAACTTTGTCAGAGTGTCTAAAAAGGTGTCCTTTAATTTCACACTGTTAGAATGTTTGGAGATACTATGTTGCACTGCGTCATATACACGAGCTTTGAAAACAAAACTTTTATTGCTGGTTATCGAAATTGAATTGAATAGATCTTAGACCTATTGTCTGTTAGATTATTTTGAACTGAGACGTTGTGAATGGAACTTAGTTTATCTTGGCAAAGACAGAGGAAACATGAATATGTTGTAATGAGGCCAGAATGTTCAAATAAAAGAACAGAAACATGATTATGTTAAGAGACAAAATCTCATATTGGCGATACGTTCAGTGTTTTGCAAGTAACATACATGTGCCAAGTGCAGTCATCAACACCAATTCTTATTATGCTGTATATCATTTATATTCTATTTTAAAATATTTCTGGTGCAATATGTATTTTCATGTTAGAAGACGTCTTTTTATTTGGAGATGAGTTTCATACGGTCGAAAAGGTCATTATTTGGGATAGTTATAATAAACATACGAATATAATTCACTTGTCCTGAGATGTCAATAGAAACTTGTAGCAAAACAAGTTAATCCATTCCAGTCCCAAATTTATACATGAATATTTAACGTGGGACGGTTATTTTTGATACAAAGTGATGCTCACAGTACAAATGCATGATCTGAGAAACATTGTTGCATCACTTGACAAATGAAGGGAAGATTTGCATTGGTCAGAACATAATCATGTGATCAGACCCAATTGCCTTTATTTCTGTATAAACTGTACGGAGAACTTCTTTATGCTAACTTCTATAAATAGAGTCACATGCAAAGTAACTAATGTAAATACTGAACTGGAATGTATACACACTGCATGCCTTCAAAACAAAATATAAACGATCTATATTTTATTTAGAAAATTTAATAAATTCATTTCACAGAATCAAATAACACTTCTCTGCTGTTTTTCTGAATATAAATAATTTTCTTTGACTAGATTTGAAAAAGAAAATCTGGGAAACTCAAACTCTGCGAAGAAGAACATTGGGGCTTCAACTCTTTCACCGCGGCTTGTTACAAATGAATTTAAAACTAGGCACCTATACATAAATAGATATAGGGATTGGGAGGAGGGGAATTCAACGACTAATATTATAACAATTGGATTCACAATCCTGCAATGTAAGACACCGACCTTGATAGTTACGATTTGGGTGTGTGTGGGAGATCCGTGTGTCGATGTCTTGCGCTGTTTGACTATTGGACCCCCATCACTATAACCATATACCGACAGTCTTAATTTCATTTGTAAGTAGCCCCTGTAGGTAGCCTAAACTGTTAATCAACACGAAAATAGACCTGAAGACGTTAAAAGTGGATACTCACGTGTTTGGACGATAACGATTCGGTTAAGTCACAATAAACTCATGACATCACCAAATCCAAGAGTCATTCGTATGTCAAACAAAACAACACATCCTTTTCTTTGAATATCGAACTTCTACTCAGATCACACGTGCAATTTAGATTAAGACGATGCTGTGGAATGTTTAAAATCTTAGATCGCCTACCATTGGTATAATTATTTTGTTTGATGTTTACGTAGGTATTACGTTGCAGAATTCCCCGTTCTATAAAAAGCCACGTAGCAAACGCCTTCAACAAACATTCATACGCTCAAACAAGCTCTAAAACTGATAGGAAATATCTTAAAAACCAAAAGAACAATAAAAAATCAATAAAATTATAATGAATTGCAATTATAATAATTTAACGTTGTTTTTTCTGAGTTTATCATGGTATAATCAGTCAGTATCCGACGCACACAGCGTACATAACTCTTTGTGATTCGGCAACTGACAGTTTATACCACGATAAACTCGGAGAAAAAAACAATGTTAAACTCTCAACTAAATAGCTTGATGCAAAATAGTTGCCATTCAGGCAGCTTTTATATATAGATATTCTACTTACCTTGAAACCACACATCTGCTGTCATGGGTGGCTAGCTCTGCTTCCTAGCCGACTATTGGTATTTCACTGTCTACATACTGTGATGTAACTATAGAAGGTGTACATGCCTCACATCAATTTCAAGAATAACACAAGCCAATAAGACCCCACAAATATATCTATATCATCAATTATTAAAAAAATAAATAGCGGAAAAAGTCACATCATAGCCTAAATTCAGAATTTGACGAGGAAATTATCGAAACAATCTCTGCTGACTAAACACTCGAGTAAGTAATGGGGAGACACATATTTTACGTGTTACGGGTATATAACCTTGCCATGCCAGTTTAGGCCGGGCCTCAGAAAACACAAAAACGGAAGCATAGTCTGCTTGTTTTGTTATCATTTCACAATGAATATCCAGGTTAATTCTGAAGTTGTTTAGGTCTATAATGGATTTTAATTGTTTACTACCGTTATCATTTCCCGGAACTGAAGCAGAAACATCGAAAGCTGTCGCAGATCTTTACATTGAGAAACTACTTTGTCTTAATTACTTTTAAAACATAAATTTCGACCTTTTTTGAAATTATTTATATTTTGCATAATTGTATGGAGAAATACTTATCTTATCTTGAGCATTCTGGACCTCCTTCCATATAATTCTTTTCTTAATATGCAGTTATTTACGTTGACAGATCAAACCTACTTTTTAAATACGTAATTTGCATGTCGCCTTTAAAGAATTTGTCGTATAGTTTAGTTTTCAGAGAAAAACGTATTTTATTCCCAGTATATAATCATCAAACAGATAACAGTATTTATAAGTTACTCCATTTGCATGGGAAAATATGAACGAGGTTTTTCAGATTAATACTGCACGAATTTTGGGAGTGAGGTATTAATCCGAGAAAACAAGGTTCATTTGCTCCCATACAAACGCAGTAACCTTTTTTATATTACTCATCTTCTTATTCTACCTAAGGCTTAATTGTAAAAAAATACACAATAAGAAACAAAATAATTAATTGTATGATGTATTCCAAAATAAATACACAATCATAGATTAAAAAATGTATAATAACAATATTAATGCGCACATAGCACCGCCCAGCAACCTTTGAACATTAGTTTAAAAACGAATTGCCATTTTGATCTATTTAAGATTGAAGTTTACAATCATATTGTGAATGAATGCGCATTTCAAAACTTTTCCAGTTGGTCTGGAATGGATAGAATTTTTTGTCGATTCTACTCAATTCTGCTCTAATCGAAAAGACAAAGTGAGATACAAATAAACATTTTTTGCACTTGTTCAAGAAATTTTATTGGGTGATTAGACTTTAAGAATAAAGGTACCTGTTACAGGATTTAAAAGGTCAACAAGCTTGGAAATTCAAGCTTCAATTAATTTCGACGAGTTGAAATATTTTTTTAACGGCTGAATAATTGGTTATTTAATATGAAGCTTATTATCATAAACTGCGTAGTGTCCAATGTACAACAGTTACGTTCATAGCTAACCTTACAACAGACTTCCTAAAAGAGCTCTCTATCAAAATACATCTAGACTGGTTTTCCTTTATTACATACAATAAAAGCAAGTTTCGATTAAAAGGGTATGAACTTGTTTCAAACTGGATCGAGTATGACACACATGCAATACTTTTTTAGGATTTTTAATTTGTTAAATACTTGTCTTGACTTGTTGACTTGACCCATTACATCTGACTCTTCTTAAACGTTATTCAGGGAAATAATTACGAACAAAAAAACAAAACAAAAAAAAAAAAAAAAAAAAGTAACTGACCCAGAGTTTATAAAATGCAGATATAACTCAACATTTATAAAAAATATGAATAACTCTTCGTTCGCGCAAGGAAACATTGAAGGAAGACTTACTGATTGGCAGGGGTGTCATATTTACCTATTGCGAGACACAAGAGTTTCTTTTGATGTTACATCATACAATTGATTAATTTTTGCTCTATTTTGGCAGACCTTGTTTGCATTCCTTCTAAGTTCCAAAGGCTTCGTGCAATCTCTTTTTGTCTTAGTTATATTTTGATATATGTTATTTATTATTTTTATGTGCAAGTTATGATAATAAAATATCAGAAAGAGCACTGAATATGTAATAGATTTTGCTTTTAAAAAAGTTAAACTCTTTTTTTTTACGTCAATTGCACAGCAAGTTCTTCGAACTTATGCGTATACTCACTCAAGGATCAGCTGCCGGCGTAATGTAGTCTTTTCTGGTGGAGAAAACACAAAACAACGCAAAGGAAATTACCGACGTTCTGAATGGGCGACCATCTACCTTTGCACATACCAGAGGCCTGAAAAGATTCAGGGATTGCATGAGTACAAAACGAGCGCACTAGCACTGCGCTATTTATGCCCCAGAAACTGTTTTCTGTTTGAATGCTTTACATTGTATTTTTCGTTGTTATTCCACATAATTCTTTAAAATAATCTATACTGGGGTTGATTCTATTAGGATGATTTTATATTGTTAACCACAGGTTGGGGTTTTCAGCTGTCCTTGTGGAGTTTGATATCTTTTACGTAAGTGTTAGTATGTCGTCAACGCAAAGGTTGAAGGATGAAGGGTCTGGCACATTTTTCTCTCTCAAGATATATATCCTATGTTATATGGGACATGTACACAGTCTATGTACAAATCTAGCTAATTCCCTCTTTGCTCTATGATTTACCATAATTTACTTTGTACATAAGTTAGCAAAATGGGATACTTACATCTTTCAGATACAATTAGATAATGCGCGATCAATAGAAGAAGCACGTTTGTCAACAATCATGCTTTTATCTTTATCTATTAGTTGATTTCTTTTTAAGCGATGCATACAAATTCCGAGCATATTAATCTCATTATCCCATTTTTGAAATAAAATTAATTAATACAATTTCTCTAAATTTCAAAACGGTAATCGGGAAAAAATGTTAAGCTGTTTTTGCTTAGAATAAAGAATCAAAGCAGACACATTTATTACTTGTCAGTGAATCATAATAGATTTCTTTACGTGTTCGCGTTATAAAATGCATCGTACTATGTTACCCAGACTACAGACGTTAAACAAATTGTGCCATATATTTCTTATATCGTATTGCCCTGTCTTGGAAATGGACAGTACTGGCCCAAAAATAAAATTATTTCCTTGACAATGGAATCTTGGTCTAGAGTATCCAATGCACAACGATAAAAGTTCCGTAACTATCACCTGCTTCTCGTGCGAGCACAAAACCCAACCATAAATCGTCTCCCACGATAAATTGGTTTGTTCTAATTTATACATTTCAACAAGGAAATATTTTGTTTTCTTCTCTCTCTTTTTGAAGTATAACTGGGACAAAATGGCCCCAGGCCCAGGCAAACCATGCGACGTTCAAGCAACAGATGAGGATAGTGCAACGTCCGCGTTTGCACCAAGTGGGCAGTACTTAAGAGGTATACTCTTTTAAATTTTCTGTACAATTTAAAACGGGTAATCTGCAGGATTTTACTTCATAAATACGGGTCACAATGACCTACTCTTCTACTTGGATGACATTTTCCAGTCAATATTCCAAACATTGTCAGTTGTATAGCTTCATTAAAAGTTTACATATTTTCGTTTATTCTATTATTCTACAATTTAAAACAATAATTACACATAACAGACTTGTAGTAGCCACTTTCTGTTAAACCATCTTATGTGCCACTATTGGTTTTGTGAACATTTCGAACATTAAGGGCTGATTCATTTTGAACAAACCTAAGTCAATAAAATTACTAGTGATTCACCATCTTAAGCAGCTTTCCTTTTCGAAAAATGGTGTCTTTTAATTCCTAGGTATGACATTAATAATTTGGCATAGGTTGATCTGTACATGCTCAATGCGCAAAACTGAGTTAATCCGTGGAAAACTTTTTAATCGAAACATCTGTATATGTACTTTGGTTTCAGGATATTAGAGAATCGTCACCACATTTAAATAGGTGTGCGGACATAAACTTAAAGGCAGTGTTATATGCTACAACCTCACCTGCTACTGTAAAAACTGAAACGTGCACGAAGAATTTCCAAGTGATAAATTCTGCAAACATCTGAAAATGCCATGTGAAGTTAATTTAATGCTTTGTTTTATTTTCAAGTATTCATGTCGCATATACTCCTCTTTGAAAACAAAATGGAACAGGAAATTGTAACAGAAAGACTATAGACATGTGCAAAACCTAAATTTTATTTTCTGTATTTAGCTAACAGAGATGTTCAAACAGCTCGTGGAGAAGTGTGTACCTTCGTGGAGGAACCGTTAGGAGAATCTATCGGTGATTTAACAATGCCCTCTTTAGGTCAATGTTTCTCAGTGCCCACAACGGATGCAGTCGCTTCGCTTCTAGCTAGACGTCCTGTCCTTCAACCCTCAGAGGACGAGCTATCTTCTCGATTTGATGCTCATAAACCTGAAAATCGTATTCCTCCTCAGATTTTCAATGGACATACTCCTAACATAACTAATATGCGACAGGAAGTGTCTATTTCCACACTGGGAGATGGATATTGCTCTTGGACTGGGCGAAGATTGACTTCTATTAATTCAAATCAATTATATGGACATGGTGAAAGGTTTCCAGATGGTGGCTTCATGCAAAGTTTTGATAGATACGGACAGCTCTTCGAGACTGAGGTTCCCGCTTCTGCAGGATTAGATGGATCCGTTCCTCGTTCGCGTGGCATGATGCCTCTATTGTCCTTACCTGCATCCAGTGTACAAAGAACATTCATTTCAAGAGAGAGTGCCATAGACATTAGAAACAGCACTGTTAATCCAGTAACACGTGGTGATCATTGCACTCAGAATAAAACATTGTACGATAGAAACCCTGAACAACTACAATTAAATGAACAGGTATATTGCTTGTCTCACCTTTTTGATAATAAAGTTATAAGTTAAACTCCTTCCCCCACCCCGGAGGCGGGAGGTCGTGGGTTCGATCCCCGGCCGAGTAATTCCAAAGACTTATAAAGATGGTAATTACAGCTGACTCGCTTGGGTCTCATCATTAAGATGTTAGTGTTAGGACTGGTCGGCCTGGTGTCAGGATAATGTGACTGGGTGGGACATCATGCTACATGTCTGCGGCATAATTCCCCAGTGCTAGACATCACTATAAACTGACACACTGCAGATATCGTAGCGATATGACTGAAAAATTGTTAAAGCAATATTAAAATCCAAATCTCTCTCTCTCTCTCTCTCTCACACACACACACACACACACCGTCCCCCACCCAAGCTTGACAAAGTGACAAAGTCTGGCTTCTCGTTGCCACAAGGATATATCCTGTTTCTCACTTCCAGAAATTTTATTGTCTTTCTCCAAAGTCAGTCAGAAAATGTGTTTGAAAGCAGTACTAATACACTTGGGGCTAAAAGCTCATATTTTGTTACGCTATCTACTTATATTATTGATGCCATTGGAGAATATTAACTGTTCACAATACTTTTCATTCAGTATTGGTTGCTAGTTTACTCCAAACTCTCTTCTTTTCTTCACTTATTGTCCTCTTCAGTTTAGGCACTCTCACCCAAATATATCTTCATTGCGTCACTATACATCAATACAGAAAATATATCGTTGCCACAAGGATATATCCTGTTTCAGTTTCAACGTTTTGTGTGTTAATTTCATTATAATATTGTGATGATGAGCACCGATGGAACTATGTACATTCTAAATATGTGTTTTTCTTCTTCTTCTTCTTCTATTTCTATTTATTAGACAAAGAATTTCATGGTGCAGGAATACTTACAATATCATCCTTTGTCTTCTGAAATGTTCGCTTGGCAATGATTACTAGATTTCAGCCAGCAGGTATTGATTTAATAAACCCAAAGTAAAAAATGTCCCATTGTTTGTAGATGACAACCCTGGCCATACTTTAGAAACAATTACACCTACGATCTTAACAATTAGTTCGTTTGACGGAAAATATTTATCAAACTTTTGCCACTTTCTACCACTTAAAGAACAAATGCTTCAATGATGTAGATTTCAGAAAGACTTTACATAATTTGTTGCATACATAGACAATATCAAAATAGTTAGTCTAATCTAGGGAAAACTGATGTTTTAACAATATCAAAATATATTGGTCAAATTTGAAGAAAATTTATGCGTTATATACTTCTATTTCACAATCTTGGTTGGTTTAATGTCCAGAATATCGACCATAGTGTGGTGGAATAATGACCCTTATTCAATTAAAAATACTAGGTAGTCAGAATTTAAATCAGTTATAGTTTACATCTAATCTTTTTCTACCATTCCATTAGGCTTTTAGAAGAAGAAAAAACAAATCAAGCGCTTAAAATATCTTTTGAATCATCCAACTCAGTTTTAAGCTACTCCACCAAATGAATTAAAGATCACTCAACATCTTGCCAATCAATAATAACTGTAACTACCGGAACCATTCCATTTCTGTTTAAAATTCCATTGTCGATCGGTTCTGTCCAATTGTTGCTCCAGTATAATCACTTCAAATTCTGCAGCAACACCACTCCAGCTAATTGACCTATCGCCAGTTGTCAAACATTCTGCTCGATTGACCAATCAGCGAGCGCTATTATACACACATCCAGGCACTGTTTACGTCCGCCATTTTCCTCCGACAAGCTGCTTCTGTCGATATGGACTCGGCTATTGTATATATTTTCAAATTTCGCAACCATTCGGAGAAGTCGCCCCACTTCGCCTGGAGAAGTCGCCCCAAGGATCATATATAGTAATTCTGAGATATGGCCACATGGTTAAGGCTTTATTTATTGTTGTTTTTCTTCAACTTAATAACTTATTAAATTTATAAAATTTGCAATTTTTCAACTTTTCCATTTGATCAACTCCGCTTCTGTACTTAACGAAAAATAAGTGTTATCTGTTCCTTTTGCTCTGCTCTTCAAATCATTAGATGCATTTTAATAATATTTTTAGAGATAGTGTTATCAATATGTTTTATTACATTTACATCTAAAAATGCGTACATGATGCAGTATAAGTAAATTTAATCGTCGGGTGAAAATGATTTAGGCGATCAATAATTTTTTTCAGTTATTCAGTTGAATGCTTCCAGATCATAAATATGTCATCTAAAAATCTGAACCAAAGAGAGATGGATTAAACTTTTCGTTTTGAATAAAATCCTTTTCTAATTCTCCCATGAAAGGGAAGAGTATATAAGAGCCATATTAATACCCATTATCTGTATGTTATTCGTATTATTAAATTGAAAATAATTATTTTCCAAGATAAGTTTCTATTATTTTACAAATATCTTCGCTAGATAGTGTGCTATTATTATGATTGTTATCAAGAAAATATTTGCACGCTTCAATACCATCTGCATGCGTAATGTTGGTATATAGTGATGTTACATCTAATGATACCAGGATTGAAATTATCAGATAGATGTGGAATAGACTTCGACTTTTTAATGAAAGTAGTTGTATCTTTAATGTGTGAAGGAAGTGATAACAATAAAAGTTGTAAAACAGTATCAATAAATTTGGATAGGTTTTCAGTATATGAACTACAACCTGATATAATAGGTCGTCCTGGAAAATTTAAAGGTAAATTATGGTCAGGATTTGTATGAATTTTGGGTAATATGTAGAACTGAGGTGTACGTATGTTAAGAGGGAAGGTATCAAATTCCTCATATACGGAATTATTAGTTTTGAGGTGTACGTATGATAAGAGGAAAGTATCAAATTCCTCACATACGGAATTATTATTTTTAGCGATCTCATTAATGCATGTTGAATTTTTTTTATTTAATTTCTAATTGACGTTCAACTTCTTTAACATAATCATCTTGATCCACAATAATAATAGTGTTTGACTTATCATCCTTTTTAATCACTATACTGTCGTCATTCATTAGATTATATACAGACTTAATTTCGTTCTTATAAATATTACTATGATATTGCTTTAATTTAGTTAATATCTCTTTTGTGATCGTTTATATAAAAATATAAATATGAATCACGTAAAAGATGACTTAATTCTGTTATAAAAAGGTTATTTGGGTGACAAGTTTTGGGATGACTTCTCCAACCAATTGGGGCGACTTCTCCAACCACTCTGGGGCGACTTCTCCAGATACGTGGGGGCGAGTTTTTACGCATACCGACGTAACTTAGAGAAGTGCAAGCGATGGATATACAACTTGGCACTATTCCACTCAACTTAGAGTTGCATTCTGATATGGAAAAGAATTTTTCAAATCATATCAGTCACATAAACAGTGGAAAATGGAATTATTAGAAAACGAAACCATTCCTATTCAGCTTCGGAGAGAAAATTCAGTGGACTTTTGTAAACTATAAATTTGTTAAAAATAAAGATCAACTACGAATTCGTTTTTATTCCATAGGAATGCCGAGATCATCACCCTGTTTACCACTGCTAATAGTTAGTTAATTTTCCAGTGTATAATTATTCATTTCTTATATTTCACAGAAAACAATATTGGTTGATACTTTTTTAGTCCAAATATCTCTTGCGCAGGTCATGATTGCCACTGATGGACACCACAGAAGATTTGAAATCCGCCAGCTGGTCAAAAGGCCTGATTTAGCGGAATTTGATGCACGACTTCAAACGTTCCAAAATTCATTCTCCAGTTGGAAAAACGCCGCACCTGTATTTTTGCAACAATTGGTTAACGCTGGGTTTTATTCAAGTAAGATTACAACAAAACTAACAACAACCATAACAATAGATGTCATGCATCCATGTTTGTTTATGGATTCATCTTTAGGAAAAACGGAGAAAAAAAATCCACAAAATCCTGATGTCTAGAATATGTTAACTTTCGTCTATAAAATTGTAGGGAGGAATGTGCAATATATATGGAGTGTCAGGTGAAAAAAACTTGCACAACACGATATTCTACAAATTGGGAGAAAAATCCTTTTTTCCGCTGTTCAGTTTTCAACAAATCGAAAGTGGAGTTAAAGTCAAACGACACCAATTATATACATATGTTATCATATATTTTTGTTCTTCTTTATTTTAGTTGAAGGGAATAATGTGAAATGCTTTGCCTGTGACAAAGAATTGGGCGATTGGGATGACACGGATGATCCCTTTTTTGAACACGCTTTCTGGTTCGGATCAGTTTGTGCATTTGTTCAGGCAGTCATGCACGCTCCTCGAAATATGGTAAGATTTAAAAATTTTATAATCTGTTAGTTTCCCTGGGGATTTAATTTTGTTTATTTCCTGGATTTTATATTTCCACGAGGAAAAAGAAACACAAACTTATATTTACTGTTTTTAATAATGTAATCAAGTCTTACATCCATAATATAGTTTACGAATAACCGTTCATGTCATTAATGCTATAATTGTTTATGAAGAAAAGTTTCACCCAAAAGGTGCTTTTGTCGCAGAAATAGAGAGCTTATTTTATGAAAAGTCAACTTCGTTTTCGTGAAGAATCTGTCTAGTTCCCGATGTTGTATCTTGCCAATTGTGTCGAAATGTACATGAAAAGAATGATCGTTTTATTGACGTCGATATTGTCTCCCCTGATAGAAAAGGTAACATACAGTTAGGGATTTTCATGAAGAAACCTACTGGGATGAATCGTCTTTCGAGAAGAAATTTACGTTTTTCATGAAGACTAAACTTTTACCCTAGACAAACGTAACTTTATATGACAGGAGAAGACACATTTTTTGTTATGAAAGTTGCATTCTTCATTACATTTGCAGCTTTCAGTAAACGGAGTTACTTTTTTCCGCATGTGTGATTTGTGTGTGATTTGGGTTTTTATCGTACCTTTAATTTCTTTTTTTTAGTCATATCGCTACAATGTCTGCAGTGTGGCAGTTTATAGTGATGTCTAGCACTGGGGCATCATGCCGCAGACATGTAGCATGATGTCCCACCCAGTCACATTATCCTGACACCAGACCGACCAGTCCTAACACAAACCTCTTAATGCTGAGCGCTTAGCGAGGCAGCTGTAAATACCATTTGTATAAGTCTTTGGTATCACTTGGTTAAGGAACCCGCGACTTCCCGCATCCGAGGCGGACACTGTAACTACAAAGCCACCTGAGCGGTCACATTGTTTCGTAAAAGCCTTGTGTTGTCATGCCAACACACCTTTTAGTAAAAACGTTACATTCAAAATACGATGGTTACGCTTCCTTTCCACACAATGTAATTATACTTTTTTGACTGTTGCTAAAGATCGCACGTTTTTAGGACGGAAGTACCTTTTTTTGGAAAAATGTAATTAACCTGAAAATGCACGTTTTGCAAATAAAGTAACAGTGTTCATGAACATTCTAACTTTTTCGTGCCGTTAAAAATATCATGAAGACTTTACAATTTGCGTTAACTTAGCACTATTTTCTCTAAGAAATCAGTCTTCCTTCTATCATTTGCTGCTCATGTCATTTGTTCCCACGAAAACAACTTAAGTTGAATATCAACCAAGACTAACATGCAGGAGGACTGGAAACCCCCTACCTAGCCCCAAAATTATTACCTGTTTCCTTTTGTTATGCAAATGAGGTTTCCAGGGCACTGCAAGATCTTAAGGTAGATTTGTTAAAGAGGCCAGATACCACGCTATTCCTATATTTTATTATTTACCTGTGAAATAAAGGTATTATTGTACTGGCAAAATACAATCGTACTTTGTGTAACTTATTTGATTTGTACTTTGTTGTAACTTTGGCGTAACTTATTTGACTTGTACTTTGGTGTAACTTGTTTGACGTGTACTAAGGTGTAACTTATTTGACTTTGCTTCAAAAGGAGAGGCAATGATGAATTTTAAACTTGTATACAGGGCCGGCGCCAGACCCGGCCAGACTATCTGGCGCCCTAGGCAAGGTTAGATTCTGGCTCCCCGCCTCCCCGGAAAATACCAATTTAAAAATTTATAAACAATATATTTTTTTTTTAAAAATGCGCCCCTTGAAATCAGCGCCCTAGGCGGCTGCCTAGTTTGCCTATATGGTAGCGCCGGCCCTGCTTGTATATAAAACTCATGATCCTATTGTTTAACTGACTATTGGGAATCTCATGTGAATATTAAAAGGGAAAGTGTTATATTTTAGAGCAGTGGTTCCCAAACTTTTTCGGGCCACCGCCCCTTTGGTTATCCTCAGCGCCCCATACCTTACCCCGTACAAGCATTATTCAGCATTAGCGCCCCCCCCCCGTAAGCCACCCCCCACCCCCCCAAGGGGGCGGTACCGCCCACTTTGGGAACCCCTGTTTTAGAGCTTTCTGGAATTTCCAATCTGAACGTATATTACTGTTCCTATATCAACAACGTTCTGTCCAAATGAAAATGTCCAACGTTTTGTCAACAGTATCATACACTACAAATAACCTTAATTTGAATTTCAAAAAATGTGTATATGTGTGTTTTCTATTACATGTTAATAAATTGTGCAAGTTGAATAATTTAAAAAAATATTTCCCAAGCAATATACTAGTAATAAACCTATAGGACATTTGAACAGGCGGTTATTTTTTGGTTAGGTGTTTATGTTTTAGTTGTTCATTTAAGATGGGGTATATCTTTTTCAGACTTGTCTAAGTATATATTTAAGATGGGGTATATCATTTTCAGACTTGTCTAACTATATATTTAAGATGGGGTATATCTTTTTCAGACTTGTCTAACTATATATTGCCGGCATTTTTATACATAATCATTTCTACTTTCATTAGCTGATATATTTTCTTCCTCCAATTTCTAACAACTTGATCGTATTTGTTGTTACACTTATGTAGCTTCTGTATTTAGTTTCTGGTTTCTTATCCATTAGTTTGAGGTCAGAAAATACTGCTTTGTTAGTGTCATAAACGTGAGATGAATATATTACAGAAATGAAGTATTGTCGCTGACGTGAATCTATCTTCGATTTTCAGAATGGAGACAGAAGCCGAGTCTCAGGCAATGCATCCACAGGTAATATCTAGTTAGCCAGTTTACATTTTGTTTAAGCACGCCTAGACATGTCTATCTTTAGCACGTTTAGTCAGGTCAGACCATGTTCTAAATAGTCTGATGATTCAAGTCCAATTTTGACTAAATGTTGATACAATTATTTATTAGGGCCTAAAATGAAGATGCTGGAGCACAAAAGTAAATGTCTTTGCCCCCCCCCCATAGATATGCCTTTTAAAGTTTTTGGCTTTTTAGGTTAAATTTTTACAAAGTTATTGCCTTTTGCCCATAAAGTTTTGAATATACACTACATCCGATTCTTGCATTCATCATGTTGTTTGTAATTATCACAGTTTCACATCATCCAACCCGAACTCTGGCCGAGTCATACCAAAGACTCATAAAAATAGTACAAGCACTGCCTCACTTGGCGCTCAGCATTAAGAGGTTATTGTTAGGACTGGTCGGCCTAGTGTTAGGATAATGTGACTGGGTGGGACATCATGCTACATATCTGCGGCATGATGCCCCAGTGCTAGACGTCACAATCTGCCACACTGCAGACATCGTAGCGATATGACTGAAAAATTGTTATAGCTACGTTAGAAATCCAACACTCGCACACTCTTATGTAGTCTACGGCTTTCCATCTTTGCTAGCCAAGGTTCCGATATGTTAACTTAATCTACACCTTGACAGATCAAGTAGATATTCTAGTGCTTTGTCCTGTTATTACTTGGATTTCAATAGTTGCCTCCTTTAGTATTTAAAGCCAACTAACACAATAAAGTGTAAAAGCTGTGCATTGTACATCGGCCGAAAATGGTGGAGTAAATTGACTTCAAAAGGATACTTTGTAAGTGTAACATCGAAAGTATAAATACGTACCAGTGAGAATCCATGACAGGTCTACTTCAGTTAAAGGTATTTGTACAAACACGGACCTGCAGTGGAAAATTGCTTATTTATGGGTCCAGTTAAGTTGCGTGCTCCTCTTTTCTCGATCCTGTAGTAACAGTGTTCAAACTTGAACAACTTAACCACATCCAATGAAATCCAATGACCCTAAGAACGAAAATATCTGTTCGATCCGCCAAGGTGTAGATAGGGTTAATAAGTCGGAACCTTGGCTAGCGAAGATGATGGCGAGCCATGCAACCAGCCTGTGCAGATCATGAGAACTATTACTAAAGAAACAACAATATAATCTAGGAGTTCTTCTGTATCACGTATCGAAATAAACAACAAAATATTGATTTGGCTCAAAATGTATAAGGTAAAGAGAAAAAAATCCTATTTGTGTGCACTTGGATCGTTTTTAGTGCAATAATCGTCTCTATCTTCCGGGTAGGAAAATACTTTCAACTAGTTTGAAGATCAGTTGATTGATGGAGACTGTAACTATAATTAGACTTGTAAATTCCAAGTGCTAACACATGTGCTCCGGGAGCAATCTGACTCTCTTAAAGATCTTGAGAGAAATAAAGCATGGATTGCTACACTCCATGAAAATAGCTGGATTTTGAAAGTTCAAAATAAATGTCAACATATTGTGTTAAAATTAGTCTGAATAGTACACTCCAAAACACCGATATGTGGAAAACTAGAGTATTGTGCATACTACACTCCAAAACACCGATATGTGGAAAACTAGAGCATTGTGCATACTACACTCCAAAACACCGATATGTGGAAAACTAGAGTATTGTGCATACTACACGAAAAATACCGATATGTGGAAAACAAGAGTATTGTACATACTACACGCAAAATACCGATATGTGGAAAACAAGAGTATTGTGCATACTACACGCAAAACACCGATATGTGGAAAACAAGAGTATTGTGCATACTACACGCAAAACACCGATATGTGGAAAACAAGAGTATTGTACACGCTACACCCCAAGCACTAATATGTGAAAACTAGGGTATTATGCATACTACACCCAAAAGACCAATATGTGGAAAACTAGAATATTGTACATACTACACCCCTAAAGACCTATATGTGGAAAACTAGAATATTGTACATACTACATCCCAAAAGTGGAAAATTAGAGTATAATACACCGAGAGCTTCTGTCCGAATGGATGATAGGACATGACATGATCTGGCTAGGTCACCTTGCATGCATGCATTGAACAGCCGTACTGAAGTAATTTGATAGTGAAACACCTTGGAGAAGAAAACTAATAATTATGTAAACGTCAATAAATAACACAACCTTCAGTATTTGATTGCATAATTGATATAATTCACAAAGAACTTGATTAAAGTGAAGCAAAAACGTCGATTCAAATTTATTCAGAGGGCCAAATCACCATAGAAAAATATGAAAATTAATTTCAATTTTTAGTTTTCTTGTGTATTTATAAATTACATTTTATAGTTACAAAAAGCTTAACAATACTTTACAGTGGCCACACCTAGAGATATTGGTTGCACGGGCAGCTCCCAAGAGCACTTCCATAGTTTTGAGCGACTAAATACATACGACAAACAACTACGGGGTATGGGTTTTCCTCCAGACAGTGTGAGATTGGTTATACACGGAAGAGAGCGTGAGCATGGTTAGTACAAATATTGACTACTTTGTTTGCCTTAATACGTTCACCTGCTTAAAATTCATTGTCCCTTTAAGGAGATTTAATAATGTTTACTTTATTGGAAATCTCTTTCTTCCGTGCAGAGGTCATTGTATTCCAATTACTTTTGGCCATTTTTGAACTATATGTACCGAACACATCAAAACGGATGAACACAATAACGAACTAAAACAAACCAATCTGTGCATCACATTCAAGCTCCTCTAATTTCCCTGAAATGTATTCGTCTCTCAAAATGCATGTCAAAACGTACAGTGTATCTGTCTGTCGAAACATCCAAAAATTTCTGACTTGACATTTTTTGATTCTTTGTTTGTATTCAAAGGCAACACTTAGCCGCTGAAAGGTTGTTGAGAATATTTCTGCAATTGTTTGATAGTTTAGCTGACCGAAATTGGAACACAGAGCAAAATAATTATAATTCTTAATTCCGTTATTTAGTCCAAACCTTTAAGTCACTTGTATTATGATATACTTGGACCACTACACCATCTAATGGAATTGAATGTAATGGAAAGTCTTTCAAATTTGTAGAATAAAGAGTTAATGTATCGTGTTTAACTTTTGAAATCCATCCGTAGAAAGAACATTAAATATGCAAAATCAGATTACAACAGAACAGAAATAAAAGCCTACTCATAATGGATTATAAAAGAAATATACTAGATGTTTTTGGAACAAAGAAAATGGAGGTACTAAATAAATTGAGAGACCTTTTTTAAGTGCATACTTCCAATGGAAAAACAAATTATTTCATAGACTTTCTGTGAGGTAAAAAAGGAATAAGAACAGTGGAAAACACAATTCTATTCCACAAGTTTTGAAAACAAAGAACGATAAGCATTTTCTTCTCCAACATGATCTTGATTAGGACATATAAACTAATGCATATAGGTCAACATATCCTTTTCCTATGATAGGTTAGTGACGAAGTCGCTTGTAAACTGAGATAAACAATCATTTTGACAGAGATAAGGTTCCCCTCGAATCCTACTACTCTGTTCACCTACTTGAGTTTCTTTCTACCGTCCAAGTCATGTTTAATGGCAATCGTATGTGTTAAGGGTTCACTCAACCTTGAATTTAACTCTTTCTCATGCTCCTAGGCTGTGAGAGTTTGAACATAGATGGACTGATCGAAGATTTGATAAAATTGAATCAGCACGAAACAGCAAAAGGTAAATATTTCATAAATCTGTTATTACATTCATGGAAAATAGATTTTGTGCGTTTGCCTGTGGTGATAGACATGGGTATCACGTTTCTGGCGGCAATGGAAGCGGCATTCAGATATGGTTCTACCACGTTTCTAAAGTCAGATACTTTCATAGTAGCTCTGTTCGTATTGTTTCAGTTGTATACTATTCCACGATGCTAGCTATCATTAATATGCTACAGATGATATAATTTCATTCATCAATCCAACTGTTCGTCATTCCTTTATACACGTATCCAAATTTATATCAAATTTTGTCTAATCAATATCCTGGGTTTGCATTTTAATCCTTCTAAAAATTTGCCCTCCCTTTGAACCGACCAAACGATGCGGGTACAAAAACTATAAAGTTTGCTTTTCTGCACCTCATACCTTTTTGAATGCAATGTTTTGTGTTCCTATTTTGTTTAATTACTGCATTCTTACGTGCGTTTCTTTGTGTTGGTAAGCTTGCACTTTATTTTGATAACAGACTCTATATAAAAATTTCGATTGTCACTTAATTTCGGTTTGCAGTCGACACCAATCAACGCATAGTTTCTCCATCGTTGATATTTTTTAACAATTAATTGATAACCAAACGATATATAAGTATTGCTTTCATTTGTTTTCTGTCTCTTACAGATCCTGTTCATTGTTATATGTGTAAGAATGAAATGATGACTGGTTACACCCTGTGTCCATGTGGGCATCTATGTGTGTGTGATGCATGTTGCAACAAAGTTAACATCTGCCCAGTGTTTAAAGGGAAAATAACCGATAAGATTAAGACCTTTACAAAAGTCTAAAATACCTAGATTTGGTAGAAGCATTAACCATTATGGAACAGTATAGAACAATAACCACTACGGAACAGACATAGATGAGTGTATGTCATGAAAAGCTGTATATTCCACTGACCTTTTTTTCTGCTGGTCTGACGCTAAATTACCATTCTTAATAACCTATATTTTCATTGATCACGAAAATGGATGGTCAAGTGATAAAAAAAATCTTTGCCACCAGGGAATTTTTGTTTGATTTTCTTTTGTATATATGTTTTGTTTAGTTTTAAAATATTTTATTGTCACAATACGATACAGCCGGACTCGGTACACGTTCTAACAACCCAACTTGCCCTCTCCCAAGATAATACTACAAATATTTCAAAACATTTCAACATGAGAACAGTGCAGCAAAAACTAATAATGCAAAATTGACTGGGAGAGGGACAGAATAACAGCATTTGCAAGCACTAACCCTAAGATAAACGTTGGTTATGACACTAAGAGTAATGTCCTCATCAACTAATTTGCCGACTATACTTGGGACAGAATAGAAGTAGAAAAAAGGTGTTTTTTTCCTTCTAATTGTTATCAAATGAAATTCTGTGAATTCATTTTTTTTGTGGGCATACATTTTTGTGACTTTGAGAAAATATACATTTTTGTCGGTACTTTAATTTATGGACTGGAAGGGGGGTCCTATTGTTTCTGCAGAAGGATCATTGTTTATCGGGTCCCTAAAATCGGGACGCGTGGCAACCTATGATTGGCACTAAAGTTAATACACCACGAAAAGTAGCGAATTCACATATCACTTAAAAAATAGCGGTTTTAAACATTTCACCCGTTACTCCTAGCTAGATAATGCAAATAATGTTTTTAACATTTGACATTTATATCCATGTTTTATAATGATAAAAATCCATTAATTCATATATTCAAATCTAAAGTTTTCTTTTTATTCACTGTCTATCGTAAACATTGTTTTATTGATCTTTTTATTGTAGAATTATTTAAATATTTTATCTCGCCATTAGCTTTTGCATTTTTCTACGAAAATAAATGATTAGATAGATTAATCATCTGAAGATCATTAGCATAGATATTTTAAACGGAACGTCGTTCTTGACAACCCAGCGTAAAGCAATGTAATTGGTCTGCATACTTTCTTGTATCATTAAATCTGCAAATCAATCTAGCCACTATAATGCAAAACTTCTTGTAGGCTCCATTACAAAGATAAGACTATTATTTCAATCAATATCTGTTTGGATATGAAAACATGTTTGAAAATAACGCATCAAAATATATTTTTCTTAGATGTTGATTTACTGAGCATGACAATATGAAAGATTTTTCGTTATCTATCAGGTTTGAGTAGAAATTACAATGTATGTAACCGCGGTTTGTAATTAAGCATTTAGCCCAGGTAAAATGCGAACCATGGGACAATATGTACGGTATATTACCAGAAGTTGACTGTATCACACGTTTGTTTTCTTTTGTGTTCATGTCTTTTAGTTTTAGTTGTGCAATTTATTTTCTTCATGCAAATTAACTGGGTCTCAAAAAGAATTTTTCTAGATAGGCAACAAGCATCAAATGAAGAATTATTCGGGTGGTAGAATCATATATTGATATTATTATACATTTTGAGTTAAATCAGATGTGGGATGTTTTCTTTCTTTACTGTTAGTGTTTAGAAATCCCATAAATAAACTCCTAGATACATTAAATGTTGTAAACAAATTGCCTTTTTACAGAAGAGATTATTTTAAAACTTGAAAGGCAGTATCTAATTTTTTGCTCAAATTAGGTTTTAAATTCTTATAATTACGATATTTCTTCAATATCTTGTTATATTTATATTTCTCAATGTTCTTTTTCCTCCAAGAGGGGAAATAAGTAAATGTGACCTCGTACTAATTGAGCTACCGTCCAAAACATATTTAATTCTTCTTCTTCTTCTTCCTCTTATTATTATTATTATTAGCGAGGTTAGTGTTAGGACTGGCCGGCCTGGTGTCAGGATAATGTGACTGGGACATAATGCTACATGGCTGCGGCATGATGCCCCACTGCTAGGCATCACTATAAACTGCCACACTGCAGACTTCTTAGCGATATGACTGAAAAATTGTTAAAGCAACGTTAAAAATCCAAATCACACACACACATATTATTATTAACCTGTTTTAAGTGGTGATTTGTAAAAAGAAATGTCTTAAGCAGACAGTAATAGACATTATGATGATATTTATTAATGTAGTACTTTGAATAACATTGATTCACTAAAAATTGTTTTCCGGAATTTTTCAATATGTAGATATTATTTCACAATGTTTTCAGTTAAATTATGCAGTCTTAGATAAATGCATTTTTCGAAAACTTTAAGCTTGTGCATTTTAGCATGTTAATGGCTGTGTTATTACAACTTCGTCACTTGCTTTTACTCACATATATTTTCTAAATATCCTTTGGTTGCGGCAAATAACGGGACCACTTTTATTTTCATTGATTTTGAAAATTGACCATTGAACTGTCTTTCATATCAAGTATAAAGGTATTGTGCACAACATTAACAGAGTTTTTATTTCTTTTTCTTATAACATCATATACAATTAAACATCCTCCTGTTTAGAACAACCAATGATGTACCTATCAAACTGTACACATCTTAAGTATAGGCTCGATATATAGAAAATATCAACAAAAAAATCATACTTTTTTTATATAAACGACAATATTGCCAATGAAAGAATCACAAATGACAGAAGAGAAATATTATTTTGAAATATTGCGCTATACCCAGCCAGTGTGTATATTTAATTGTCATGGTAACTATTTTTATAATAAAGTTTGTCCCACGTGTATGATTCTGTAGTAAATGTGACTAAGCTCTCATCAAGTTTTAGGGCATCCCCCTTTTATATACTCTATTAGTAGAACTCACCCATTTGTTTGTTACCAGATTGCTCAGGTATACGGAGGGATTTCCATATTTGTTCTCTGTTTCAATATAATTTTTTATGAGTAAGACTTCTAGAAAATCCACATTTGTAAGTTAAATGACACATTTGCAGATTTATATAAATTACAAGACAGCATTTGATTATCTCGAAATTAGAACAAAATGAAAATGTTCATGGCGAATTTATTGTACTCAAAATGTAATGGGTACATATATGTCATTACCATTGTTTTTTATGTCTGTGGATGCAAAGCATCAGCTAAATGATTACTGTTTTCAGAGAGTTATGTGAAATTGAAAAGAACCAAATCGTATCCGCAAACCTGGTACAGTCCTGCATGCTAGCTGACAGTAAGGTCATGAATAAGTTACTGCCAATATTTGTCATTATTTCATGTTTATGAAAGAAAACATTTTCCCCCGTATAAAGTGGTATACCATTATCTTAATTCGAGGTAAAGCATGCTGAAATTTGAGACTTCTGCTCTTATATATATATATATATATATATATATATATATATATATATATATATATATATCGCATCAACTATTAGAGCCTAGTGCTGCTAAACAGTCTGCATATAATAAAAGTCTTATATCAAGCGTTGTTGCAATATTTGTCAATAGAGGATAGGGGCTATCCATCTAGTACCTACGCAAATATCTGGCAAAGCTTGACCCCTCCCCCCGTCTGAATACGCATCTATAACAATAAGTATGTTGCTTGCATGGACTCAGTCATGTATATGTCACTGGATTCTACATAGATCCAGTAAGGTGCTTAGTAGTGTCAAATTGGTCAGTTTGGCTTTTTTTTGCTATTATGCATTCTTGCCAGTTACGGTAGCCTCTATCCCCCATGGAATCTGAAATCACCAATCTTCAGTAGATATACGAAACTAGTTAAAAATACACAGAAGAGGAGCGGCGCAAGTACCCAAAAACAATTTGCAGAAGCTATTGCTCAAAGCAATGGAGCAAAACCTGTTGCGGAAATTTATCAGCACTCCCAGACATTTGATGATATTGCATACAAGTGCTCAAAGTCTGGTCGTACTCGAGTTGGTATAATACTCAGCGATGAGTCATTTGAGTTACTTTGGGCTGATAGTTGCTTGGAATTTAACTTCTCCGTGCTTGCAGATGACTTTATCTTTACGCTGGCAACATTTGCTGTCGATACAAAAAAGAAAATGCCATTATATTTGAGATAGCCTGATTGAAGATTTCGAATTACCATAAAGTCGCATAATGGACTCTGTAAAGTGTTATATCCACTTAGCCTTGAAGGAAAAGGAGATTAAAAACACCGGCGAGTAGTATCCATACTCAATCTGGCCGAAAATTGAGAGATGGTTGTGAGTATAGCGAGATGGATTTTCCAACTGATTAAACTTCTGCATATGTATAAAGCTCAATAGCATTGGGACGTAACACATGCAAAGGCACCTGCCTCGGAAAATGCGAACTCTGTGGCAGAACATATCTCTTTGGACATGTAAAACACATATGCTAGTGTTTGTGTTACATACTGGCCCAGGGACTCGGCAATGTCTTAAATGTAGCATTGGAGTCAAGTCACGTAATCAACTATGTCGGCCATGCGGATACGTTTGTGAATATTGCAGAAAAAAACATACTAAATAACCCAATCTAACACTACTACTTGTGACTGAGCAAACAGTACATAAATAAACAAATTAATAGCTAGGATCAAATCAGTTGCAGTTTTTAAACCTGATAGAGCATACAATTTCAAACAAGCTATTGACGAATTTTAGAGAAGCCATTTCTCTTATATAAGTATACCTAACGTGCTTCACCTAAAGCAAATCGCACAACAGCATGGAATACGAATACGAAGTCGTATGCGAAAGGCTGACATACTTTATTGAGACTAATATTTGCATTAATTCAGCCCCGGTTATTAATATAAAAGCAACGGTACAACAACTGAATTAATTTGCACGTCAGCGTAATATAGAAATACCAGTAGGTGCAAGAAAAGCTGATATACTTAAGATAGTAGACGCGTTTGAACAAATCCGTTGTCGTATTGAGGATGAAAAATACTGCCATTATACTGGGGACGAAAAACACCGTCACCGTATTGAGGATAAAAAAAACACCGTCGCTGTATTAAGGATGAACAGAAATGTCTTGCATGCATCTGCTATTGTTATCAAAGCTGCTGCAATCACAAGTACATACATTTAAATTTTACATGTTTGTGGTGAGTTAGAAAATCACGCAACAATTATGACACTAACCTACAAACCAGTCAAACACGCTCGACAACTGTTTACAAATATGAATCCAGGAATCAGATCTGTGTTACAAAACTTTAGCCACACTGGCACTAGAGATATTGTCCTTAATGTGTATCTAGTTATGCCACTTAGTCGTGACAAGGATGGATTTAAAATGACAACACCGTAAATTCACAGTGGTGCTCGCACAATCTTGAACTGTAACAACATCAGCGCCATCAGTGATGAAATTTATAAAGGTATTGAAAAGATTCGTAAGACTTTGGAAAAAATACACCCATACAGGATCGGGATGGACTATCGAAAGATGTGGGAAAGTCAAGGTACATTTCTCACCATATCAACTCTTTCGTGGATCAAGTTACATACCAAAAACAGCGTGGGTCCCGCCAAAGTCAGTGATAAACGTAAAGAATTTTGACAAATATTTTTAATGGGCGATTTTGTCAGCGTTATATCATGCAAGTGACAATAAAGACCTGCCTCGAAATTGCCAGCGGTACCAATCAACTTTAGTAATATCGAATTTTCCTTGTAATTGGTTACTAAGGCCATTATAAAAAGTTTGAAATGCATAACCCTGCTATCGCTGTTAATTTGTTCATTTATAATAAGGGCTTTTATCCGCTTGCACTTTCCCCACATGGACAGAATGGACGAACTCAGATTGATTTGTTGCTGCTGAGTGAGTTTAATTCAGATTTGTTATCGCACTACGTATGAACAAAGAATATTGCTCGGTGCTTTATCGACACAGCAACCAACACGGTAAGAAATATCTGGAAGATGTAATACAAGTGAATTTCTTTGCTCCACATTGAACACAAGTTTCAGTAATCGCCCTTTACAAGTTTAAACTCGAGCTGGATTTGCGATATGTGTTTTCATGCAGCATCGTACACAATATTAAGAATAACTGTATTATACACTGTATTAATCAATGTCATCACGGAAAAAGGAAATTCGCTGATGCTTTCAAAGATTTTTTCTGTCATTGACTTCTCCGCGCATGCAGGCCTAAACAATCGAAGCATGGTGATGGAATCGTACTTCCAAACTCAGTTTTTGCACTGATCATTGGTACAGCTAGATCAGGAAAATTTCAGCTTTTGTTGAATATGATTTTAAGATGATTGATGTGGGATCGGTTATACATGATTGCGCTATCGGCTGATGATCAGTCGTGTTATGATGTTTTTGAAGACTTTCAGAAAGCGTTGACTAACAGAGTCATCGTTCACCATCAAGTTCATTTCGACCATCGATGAAATACCTACTATTGATCATTTAGATGCAAACAAAACAATCTTGTGTTACGTGTTTGGGCTCTTTTAACAAGAAAAGAGTGAAGACAATAACCTTTACAAAATTTAAAAAATAATATATTTCCCTAGAAAAACAAGTTAAAAATGGAAACGAACCTACGGGTTTACGACTAAGAATCCAAAATTAATCCAAGAATTAAAAAAAAATAGAAGTTCTAGCAATAAAAATTATCAAGTGAAATTGAGCTCGAATCCCGATGAAATCCAAAATGGAAGACGATGACCCTGTAAAGTGCTCCAGTGTTTACAGTCTCTTATTGAATCACAGAAAATATTCCAGGTTTTGAATTCTGGATAAATTTCGATAAATATCCTTGTCCAAGAATTAATTTATAGCACTAGTATTTCCAGGGAAAAGAATAATTGTTCTATAAAATAATTTGAATAAAATAAAATAATTATCCCAAAAATGGTCACAACTTAAAACACCTGAACGTCTCAAGTGTTAAGGCATTAGTGACCATTCCTTCTCAAAACATTAGTAATAAGTCTAACTACAACGCAAAACAAATTCCCAGATGGAGGTCAAGAGTTCATTTTTCTGGGAAAACCAAAAGTTTGTAACAATAAACACATGTTATTTGTCACGTACTCCCAGAATAATACTAGATCAAATCAATGGATTTTACTCTGGGAAAGAATTTTAAAAAGTTATTAACTACAACTCTTACTGATTTCTGAATCAATGTCTGGAACTAGGTCAGCATTATATACAATGTCTCTATAATGTTGTTTACGTCAGTCAGAACTTAACTCTATTCCATTAAATTAAGTTACACTACAATAGCATTTAATGGAATAACACAATTAAAACTAACAAGCAAACAATTAAATTAAATCAAATATAAATTAAATCAAATATACATAACACTTGTAGTGAATGACGATGTGATTCATGGGCACCAAATTATTCCCACACAAATGTTTTCACGAGACCGACACACAAACACAAACGTGATTTATTTGACTCAACGATGTGCACGTGTCCCAAAGGGATTTGTGACAACTGTAACGTTGATGATATTTGGTGGCACTGACGCACATAGTCTGGGAAATATTAATTGGACCTGGCGTGCGGCCGACCACAAGTATAATGAATTGTGTGATATGTTTGCCCGAATCACTAAGGATCATTTTTGTTTTCCTACCCATGATTTGACTGGAACTTGCAGGGGTAAATATAGTGCGGGTCTTAACACGTCAATTTAACAATAAAAACAATCATATAAAATGTCTGCCAGTTATGTCATAGAAGAGTATGAAAAGCGACCACATAAAGCAGCTCGCGAACACAAGGAGTTGATGTCATTGAAGGTCGTAAAAGTATCAAAGATATGTTACAGTTGCGACAGCATGCTATAGAAGACCTCATGTCAGGCATTGATCAAACATTTGCTAATTTAAGCTACAAAGGTAATTTCTGAACGTGCCGAAGATATATAAAAGGCAACGCGAACAACAGCAGAACAAGTAGAGCCTTGACCAAGTGATACAATAGCTAAACGCATCAAGAAAGCCACAAGAGCAACTACGGAAGTGATAGCAACACTAACTTGAACAGAAGAAGAACCGGGGTCAATTAGCAAAATAGATAAACACATAAAAGATGTTAAAAGAGCAACAAGAGGAATTGCAGAGACTATTATTCTAGCTGAGATGGCAGAAGTCAAAGAAGTACGTTGAAGACGCGTTTATGCATCTTCCAGATGAAAAACCACCCGAACATACATAATGGTTAAAAAAAAAAACACACCAAAAGATAAAAAAAAAAATTGAAATACTCAGCACGACAGGAAACCTAAGATGATCCAATGCAATGTGCCTCTTTGGAACCAAATGAAAAACAACTGAGTATATGTTGGAGAAAAAACTACCATTGAGGAGGAATTGTACTAACACTGAACAACATGACCTGCATGGGTCCACACTGAGTGGACAGGACAAAGTCGATTAAACAGTAGTGTCTTTATGTGAAATAAACTTGCAACGATGTTACAACGCAACGTTGAAACCGGCATTTTCAACATGGATTTGACAAAATGCCCTGGCACTCACCGTGTTGCATTCGTGTTGACACCTCAACATAGTTTGTATTTTGACTCCTATCCACATGCACCACCAGCTGAAGTTAATTATTTAACTACGTACGGGCAACAACCAACATTTTATTGTTTTAATCGATTATACCTGTATAAACTTGGTTGGATGGTGCCGTATGTGATCATCTTGTCGTTGAAGCGCTGCGTACATCAATTCCGTAAGTACTTATTGATTTAACGTGAAATTACGTTTAATATTATACAAAATGTATATGAACATTAACATTTGCCACCAAAGCTGATTTATTTGACTTTACTTGTGTTGATGTTGATGCCGACCCTAGTGAGTTTGCTATTTTTCAAGATCAAACTGAATCAAGGATAAAATCATTAGTATGGCTCAATTTAAGATAGTGCTGGAGGAAATGTAAAATCGCCAAGAAACTCCGAGCACAGGTAAGAAATCGTGTGGTTTCGGACTTAAAGACAACAAAAGTCGAGTAAGATCGACCGTTTTGATACAATCTGCCTCAGTTCTGGATGAGGTAACCGCACAGCAAGTCACCTGGGAAGTATCGATAGCGGCGGTGTAGTAGCCATATACAGTCTAAAGAGCGTGTATACATTTTGACTACTTTCGTGGATTAAATATCCACGGGCTGCGCATTTCTGTATTTCGCTTGTTTGCCAAATCATGGTGGATAGAGGATGCAGTGAAGTAAGGACTAGCAGCAGAGAGACTGAGCCCACCAACTATTTCGTTTCAACAGAACCCCTATCGAAAACATTTTTGATAGAAGATCTTATTTCACAAAATAAACCCTCTATTCAGAAAACTATGATAAATAACTCTTCTCTGATGACTAGATGAGTTATTTCATGAAAGATAACTCACTATAAAAATGTTTCTTGATTGGGGTTTGGTCGACGAAACACTTGGTGGCTCAGTCTCTCTGCTGCTAGCTATGTAAATATTTTAGGATTTCTGTTGTGAATTAAAAATTTAAGTTAACAATAATGGCCAACATCGGAGAAGCACATTCTGCTAGACTAGCTCGAGAGCGACTAGAAGCAATAAAAAAATTTCTTCCTGTACGAGATAGTGTAAGACAAAAATTACAAGCACGGCAGCAAGCACAAGTTGAATTTGCAACAGGTGCAGAAGAATTATTTAAACCCGTTACAGCAGCTACTGAGAAGGCTGCGGCGGTCACCAAAGAAGCTTTATTGGGAGATGAAAAGGGTATTCTTCCAGTGTTAAAACAAACCGCTACGCAGGCTGAAAAGATTGCAAGAAGAACCAAACAAACAAAAAAGATTTTACGAGATCTTCCAACTGATATAGCTGCAGCTCAACCTCCGCCCGTCGGCGAAGAAATACTTAAAGAGGTCAGTGAAATTCGTACTGAAGTAGCTGGAGTAAAAGAAAAACTTACACCTAAACCAATAAAAGAAAATGTTGCAATGATTAAAAAATTTAGAGAAGGGTTTGTCGAAGATATTAGAAATACTAAAAGTGAAGAACTACCTGAAAAAACATTAATTAGTATATTTCATAAATCCAGTATCTTAAAACCTGGCTTTGAAAAAATAAACGATGATAGTCTTATCAAATGGATATATCGTATACACAAAAATAAAAAGCAAGCCAGAGATGATGATTTAGAATTCAGAGTTTTTTTTGAGAAAGTAGAGAGACTTTATAATGAGAAAGTGAAACAAGTAGAACAACTATCCACTCAGTCACCTCCGCCATCAGTAGAACGACAGCTGCCGCCTTCACTTCAACGTATTCCATCCCTGCAGCCCTTACATCAGCTTGATACATCTCTACCGTGTTCATATCAAATTACTACACCTCTGCCACCATTAGAAAAACGACGGCGGGAGTTAGCTAAGGAATTTGAAGAAGAAGGACCTCCCGGTGCTACTGGTAGTGGTCTTGGTGGTCACATTACTTGTCCTGATAATATCATCAATGATGTATCACGGCTAGAAGTTCTCTTAGGAGGAAAACGAGCTGGAAATAACTCACCAGAAATAATTAATGAAGCGGCTGATATCTGTCAGCGATTATTTCGCGACGGTATCATGGATACTCACATCTATCGGGAACTTATTGATGAACTCGTCGACAGCGATTAGAGAAATAACAATTAAATAAAATGATAGTACACAATTCTCATCGTAGACCAGTCATGGTCAGGGTTGTAAATTCACGAGTGCCAGTATACAGAATGACTTATGGAGACGGATTCGGCGATGTTGTTCAGGGTTTATTTGCGAGGATGGCACCTAAAGCAATACCGATCGCAAAACAATTATCGATGAAAGCCATTGATGTTATTAAAGATAAAGCTATTGGCGCTGCTGGTAGCGCTGCCGGTAAAGCATTCACGGCAGTCAAGGATAGACTAGCACGACTGATACGTAGAAAACCTCCGCCGGTAAAATTACCAGCCACCGCAGACATGCCAGCAAATGTCAGTAAAGTAATAAATGAAGCCGCAAATCAAAAGCTAGCCGCGCTAGTCAACGAAATTCCTGAACAAATAAACACAAGTTTGGTCGCGGGAAGTGGTCTTCGTTTTAGACGATAACTTTTACAATAAAATGTTCAAACGGGAATCCGACCCAGCATTCGACATAAACGAACCGGTTCTTAAAAATGAATCAGTGCGTGATTATCAGTATTACTCTTATGACGCACGAGAACCAAACAGACGAGGACGAATTGAACTTCAAGTTCAAGATACCAGTAGATATTTCCTGCCTGCTGAAGCATTTATTGAAGTAGAAGGTGAAGTTATAAAAACCGATAACACAGACTACGCGGCTGCATTTAAAATCGGTTTTGTCAATAACGGAATTATGGCCTTGTTTGATAGTGCTACCTACATGATTGATGGAAAAAATATTGAATCGATTCAGAAGGATGTCGATGTTGCTACAACAATAATTGGTCTGGCAAGATATTCCGATGATTACACAAGATCAGTCGGTCCATCAATGATGTTTGCCAAGGATAATTCTGATTCTCCTGTCAGTGATCAGTTTATTATTAGACGACCAGTAAATCGAGCTCATCCTAATCCTGCTGCTGCTGAGCTCGAAGACATGGTTATTAGACCTACCGACCATTACAATTTGGGTTTCGCCGCGCGTAAATTAATGTTGAGCGGAAATAGTAGAAAATTTTCTTGTGCGATTCCGCTGTCGCGTATCTTTGGATTTTGCCGAGATGTCAGAAAGGTAATTTTCGGAGCAAAACATACAGTCGTACTTGTTAGGAAAGCCGACGACAATGATGCGCTATGGCGAGAAGCTGATGGTGGTGCTGCTGATGCTGGTAAAGTATTAATAACAAAACTATCACTGTGGATGCCGGTAATGGCTCCTGCGCTCAAAGAAGAACAGCGACTACTTTCTTTTATGGATCAAGGTGGTAAAACGCTGCTATCGTGGCTACTAACAACCACAGATAGTATTCAAAGTACCGTCAATGGTTTATTTACCTGGCATATAGCATCACAGCAGGGGGTTTCAGCGCACACATTTTCATTGCTCTTCAAAATAATGCACGAGTAAATGATCAAACACGTTCGCATATGATATTTGATCAACTTGGTATCACTGACGTTTCTCTGAAAATAAACGGGCATCAAGAACCGTCCGAGAATATAATGCTAAATTTTGGTAATAATCATGTTGCACGTGCATATCAACGATTGACAAAGTATCTAGCGCGCGATCTAAATATCGACACTGGTTTACAAATATCACAATTGGATTTTATATCTCATTATCCAATCTATTACTTCTCGCTGGAGCATCTTGATCTAACCAGACAGTCTGTCGTTGATATTCACTTTCGGGCTACCGTGAATAGAAACGTAGCAGCTACAGCTAATTACGGAGCCGTCGCGGTCATACTTTCCGATAAAACAATGTTGCTTGAAGGTGCTGGCGGCCGAATGATACTTGTTGATGCCCCAGTGGAAAACCTGTAGTTTTCCGAAGATACGTAACAATTAGATCAATCTCGTATTAAATAAAATGTCATACAGTCATGTTAATGTCACTCTGACTCCTGGTCAGGTGAAGAAATTACAATCGAAGAACGCGAGCACATGTGGGGTAACAGTAACACTGAAACACGATCAAATAACGGGTGGTCCAAACAAACTGTCATTAACTAAAACCCAACTAAAACATTTCAATAAAGCGAAGCAAGCAACGACTGGAGTTCGACTTGATCTCTCTCCAGCCGTGGTCAAAGATATGGTTAAAAAAGGAGGTATATTTCCTCTTCTCGCCGCGATACCAGCACTAATAGCTGCTGCTGCTCCAGCCGTAGCAAAAGCCGCCGCGTTAGGGGCTGTTGGAACCGCTGCTGGAATGGCACTAAAGAAAGCCACTGGGCGAGGATACAAAAAGAAAGGGATCCGGTCTAAGACTACCGGGAACTCCGGCGTCATGGTACCCAAAAAAGTTTTAAGTGTTTTCACTCCGATGTCCAATTTTGATTTACTTGATGCTGTTAAACAATTACGTATAAAGAATTTCAGAGGTGTATTTATGCGAGATGAATTACCAGCACGACCGAATAGCACAGAAACCGGTATTAATAATCTCGACAACAAGGAAGGTCCTGGAACTCACTGGGTTGCTTACGCGATCGATCCACGTGGAATTATCTATTTTGACTCGTACGGTTTAGCACCGCCAGTTGAGTTTTTCAGGTACGTCCAAAGATTTTCCAACATTCCAGTTTGGCAGTCAACGTTACCAACACAAACACTAATTGATCCTCCGATATGCGGTCGTGAAGTATTAAATGTTCTTGATGCAATTTCAAAATCAGCGAGTTCTCCTCACAAAGTCGTGCATGAATACACCACAGATGTGATTTCCAAATTTAAACAACCCCATAACTAATAATGGTTGATATTTACGGAAGATCAAGCAGAACAAGGGAAGAAAAAAAAAGATATCGATTTATCAAAGTATGCGACCAAAGATGAAATTGATAATCTTTTAAATCTGACCGGGATAGACCCAGATGAGGTTGTTATTTTTCAGGACAGGCACGGCAAGCTAAGAACCAGTAAGATTAAGTGGAATGACATAATTCGCAGGGTTATTGGAGCTGTCACGGACAACATCGTTGTATTCACTGACAGCGGCAGAATCAGAGATTCGTCGATATCAATTGCGATGCTGCGAGATGATGCACGAAAAGTCGCAGGGGAACGTGTAGCGAAGACCGGTGATACAATGACAGGTGAACTCAGCATGAACGGTAACAAAATAACCGTTTTAAGAGATCCAACATCCCCGGAAGATGCCGCAAACAAACAATATGTAGACACCATTGACGGTAAATTAGCCACGTTGCTAGGCAGAGTATGATGTTCACGTGGGCGCGTTTGCAAGACTTCGAAGAAACTTCGCAAAGGCTGATGAATCCATTGATAAGTTCTTTGGGGTTCCTCCAGTCATCGACATAAAACTTTCTGAAATCAAGACCGACATTGACACGATCAAACAAACACAGCAGGATATCGTATCGGGAATTCCTGAGATCGTTAACAAAACCAGTCTGATTAAAGTCCCCACTGGAGTTACACCCGGGCATATCACCAACATCGTATATACGGTATCATCGGGATTCGCAACATGGTCCCGACAAAATAATTCACTCAAATATACAGCAACAGCCACTGGCGTGTACAGGTTGTCTGTGTTTTCCGCCGCTAAATTTGAAATATTTACAACATATCCCTGGAGACATTCCACTGACAAATATTCCGGGTCGTGACTATCATATTAAACAGCAGAACCGAAGAAATATTTATACTGGAAGCCGCAGACAGGAAATTAACCGCAACATCTTACTGGTGATGTTTGGAATTCTTCGCAGAAATGCCTCAGTTGGTTACCGCGTAAATTAATAAAATGAAATCAGCATCAACGACAACACTAATGACGGAATCATTAGACGCTCAGCAATACCGGTATGATCAAGTACGCGAATGGCAGTCAACGCTAAAAACCACTATTGACAAATGCGCAACAAAAATAAAAAAATACAAACGGCGTGTAACCGTGCTGGACACAATAGTGTATTCGGTATCCGCGGTAGTTGCATCTACTGGGGTGCTATTATCAGCGCTGACACCAGTGACAACTGCAATCGCGATTATAATCACAATTTCGGCTCAACGACGATTGCAGGAGTTGCTAATATAATTGCAAAAAAATATCCTCGTGCGCGATAACAAAATTACACGAATATGAAAAGTTAAACAACGCGGCCACGAGCGCCTACTCGAAATTGTCCTCGTTGATATCATCCAGCCTTGACGATACAGTTATATCCGATTCCGAATTCACGCTGATCGCAGCAGCATACAACGATTACGAGCGCACAAGGAATTTTAATTTGAAAACGATGAAGATAAATAATGACGGAGATACTTCAAGAGATAGCCACGAATACAGCTCCGGTAAAAACATCAATGATATCAATATCTTCGACGCAGCCAGAGTTTAATATTAATTTTCCAACTGCAATTCCAGTAAAAGAAATCGCGTTGGCACAATTACGAGTATATCACAGTTGGCCCAATATCAGGTCAACATCATTTCACGGACAATTGCCAGATAACTCATTTGTATTTTCATATCAGAACAAACCTGACGGCACACCAGATTGGAATACTATTACACTTCCCACTGGGAGTTATCAGATAGAAGAAATCAACAAAGAAATACAGCGTCAAATAAAACGTGTCACCGGAAAAGAATCAAAAATCAATATATCAGCACACGAGCCAACGTTGTCCACGATCATCGAAATCTCAACACCGGGTTACGCCGTAGACATTTATAACAGTTCAATAAGAACAGTATTAGGATGGCCTAAAAATCCACCGCAGACATCACCGATACCACCAGAACCTAAAAAGTCTGATTACATGACTGACTCGCAGTCATATCACACAATTACACCGCAATACAAAGAACTTCTTGATGAGATCCGCAGGGATAATTTACAAGGTAAGATTTTTCCTGTCGCGCGCGGTGTCGATATTGTGTTT
Organism: Sinohyriopsis cumingii; assembly: GCA_028554795.2. Classification (NCBI taxonomy): domain Eukaryota; kingdom Metazoa; phylum Mollusca; class Bivalvia; order Unionida; family Unionidae; genus Sinohyriopsis; species Sinohyriopsis cumingii. Next base: position 56,147,124 of record CM068824.1, read on the forward strand.
AATTTTACTCGTGAAGACGACGCAGGGTGGATGCGTGTTGGAGTTACTATGTATCTGAACGACATCGTTGAATACTTGAAAGGTATTAATGATGCGCATGGAACGCACCGAGGGTATCTACGGCAACACCTCCAAACGCATATATCCTCGGTGACAGGTTCACGCGGAGAAATTATTAAACAAATTGAGATATTAAATCAACTTGCCCCGGATATGGAGTATATTAACAAGCACGTGGTTCAGGCGGTAATTAGCAGTATATCACCCGATAAACAAAAATTTCTGAATAAGTACTCGCTGACCGAAGCTGAACTACCGAATTTTAAATTACCAGGATATGTTTCCCCGGTCATCTTACGAAAATACGTCACTGATATCGTCGATGAATACTTCGATGACATACTTGCACAATGGAAAAAAATACTACCAGAACCCGTTATCCTCAGACACGATAATTCCACAGCGAGCGATGGCCGGCATATTTCTCCGGGCATCGTAAATATTACTGATGTCGTCGCGGTCAATCTTGTATGTGATGTCATCGATGGCAGTTACAACATAGACACGACAACATCGAATCAAGCCCAGCAAGGGATTATATTGTATTCATTTACTCCTAGAGAACCACCTGGATTTTTGATTGTGCAAAAACCAATCAATCCAGTATTTCTGCGGTGTCATAATCCGACGCTGACAAGGATGAATTTTAAAGTCACTGACCAACAGGGTAGACTTTTGGACCTACGTGGCGAGACGGTTAGTATTAATTTGCTGGTAAAATCCTAAAGGATTTTCAATGGAAATTCAAGGAATTTCAGAAACGATTTCCATTTTAAGACTTTCAATTAATAATATCATATCATAATAATGTCCAAAAAATCTTCGAATTACCAGAAGTATGATGATGATGATGATGAAAATCTCTCTGACAGTTCTGACGCTAGCGTAGAAACACAAGGTGTTTCCGACGACTGTGATTTTGTTGTCAGTGATGAAGATGAAGATCTCTCTGACAGTGATTTTATTGACAGTGACAACGACGACGATGATAGCACTGTGGGAAACGCTAGCGTTTCCAGAGACATCACCATCAGCAACAGCACTGTCGTAATAAATTATATTAAATGATAAAAAAAATATAGTATGTATCAGCACGTGAAATGTTCCATCGTTGACAAGCGCGCGCTTGAAGAATTCATCCGAAAAATATTTACCGGAAATCATTTACCGGGTTATGTTAAAATAATCATCGATAAGTACGGCAATGATGAATTTTACTGACAGATTTTCAGCTGAAGCAATTCCGCGAAAACAATATCACGATGATTAATTGTGACGCAGACCAAATCCTTAATTATGTTCACTCGTGCATTTCACGGGATCATCTCGATAAAATACTGCAGTAGAAATATCGAAGATATTTCCATCCTTTAGGATTTTTAAAAATATCTTCGATATTTCCATCCTTTAGGATTTTTAAAAATGTCTTTGAAAATATTTTACTTTATATATATTTTTTTACCACTGACAATTTCGCTGATTTTCATAGGGTATTTGCTAGTAAAAACCAGAGAAACAGTCCAAAGTCACAGATTCATAGGGGTATTTGCTAGTAAAAATCAACGAAATCGTCCATTTTCCTTGATTTGATAGGGTATTTGCTGGCAAAAATCAGTGACATCAGACAGTTGCAAAAAAATACTATAATAATTATTTTTCCTGCGGGATTTTATTTTTTCTTATAGTATTTTTCTGCAACAGACCAAAGTCACGGATTTGATAGGGTAATTGCTAGTAAAAACCAGAGAAATAGTCCAAAGTCGTAGATTTTATAGGGTATTTGCTAGTAAAAATTAACAAAACAGACCAAAGTCACAGATTCATAGGGGTATTTGCTAGTAAAAATCAAAGAAATTGTCCATTTTCCTCGATTTGATAGGGTATTTTGCTATGAAAACCAACGAAGTCGCACAGTTGCATAATTTACAAAGTAAAAAAAAATATTACTTTTTTTTACTTTCGATTTCACTTCTAGGTACCCGATTTCACTTCCAAGTAATGCAATCAAGGTGAGGTATTTACTTCCTCGTCAGTGACGAAGCTATCATTGACTTCAAAATTCTCTGGATTTTCATCCTTGACACTGTCATCCTTGACGAAGTCAAGGGACATGCAATGTTTCAATTTTCTGACCCGATTATTAATTATCTTCTTTGTTTCATACTCGGCTGCCAGTGCCAGCCTGATCTTTCCGATTGCACGAGACAGTTGAACAAATTCATTTATTTGTGCCTCCGCTACGCTGGCTAGCGATTTATACAAATTATTTTGGATCATCTTTATGAATCGATATTGAGCAGGAAGAATATAACGCCCTGCGCATTTACCTTCGTATAATGATTCAAAATCTGACAGAATAGTTTCAACATTTAGTAATATATTAAATCCTTGTTTTTCTAATTTTTTAATAGCATCAATCACATTATTGATATTTTCTCGATTCATATTTATATATATTTCTATATCTTTAAAATAAAAAAACATCACATCTCCTTGAGCTTCTAGCTTATCTTACGATAGGCTACCAAACTCAGGAGGGAGCGGAAACACTACCCCCATATGAGCTCCTAAACTGCCAAATAACAGTCTAGAAAGCCCAGAGGGTGTGTTTGCGAACGACGAGACATTCCCCATTTGTGAACCTCCTAGCTTACCATTTGATATGCTAGCAAGGTTGATATAGGGACAACACATAACATGTAGTATTTACATCTGTAAAGCTTCTAAATTGCCACCGCATTTTAGCAAGCTTACACAGTAGTATAACTTAATTCTAACTTATCTTAAGACGGCACAAACATGTAGTATTTACATCTGTAAAGCTTCTAAATTGCCACCGCATTTTAGCAAGCTTGCACAGTAGTATAACTTAATTCTAACTTATCTTAAGACGGCACAAACATGTAGTATTTACATCTGTAAAGCTTCTAAATTGCCACCGCATTTTAGCAAGCTTACACAGTAGTATAACTTAATTCTAACTTATCTTAAGACGGTACAAAGATGTAGTATTTACAGTAGAAGCATATTTACAGCAGTTGTATTTTACAATTGTATATATAACTTATCCTAGGACGGTACAAACATATAACTTATCTTAAGATGGCACAAACATATAACTTATCCTAGGACGGTACAAACATCGATGCGGGGTTATATTCTACATCCAACGAAGTTGCACCCCTACCCCCCAAAATCAATCCCGTTTGGGGCAAAAGATCACCCCTGACGGGTGATAACGGAGAAAGTTGTGCAACTTCGTTGGGGTTCGACCCCCCCCCCCAGTTATTATAAAAACCCTATAAATCGGGCCCGTCGAACAATATGTCCGTAACGAGGATTCGAACATGACATTTGATAGCGTCGGGACGAAAGTCAAACGCGTTACCATTGTGCCACTTTCCAATCTGATAATACAGGGTTTAAAAAATATCATATACTGATCTACGTGTGAAATTTATACAGGCAGTTATTTACTTCCTTGTGCAGAAACTCGTCTGCTCGCACCTGTAAAGTGTTATAGCGCGCTGTCATCCTTGACGCTGTCAAGGTAACAACGGGGGAATAATTGTATCATTGACTTTCACGCAGTCGCTGCAGAGTTATCTGCATAAGAAAATATAATCCAACTATCAAACTTACTTGAAAAAGTTGATTTGATAATATTTTCTGCGACACGTTGAACCGAACGCGGTTCAGTACCAAAATACTTCGCAGCTAAGCTCATTGGGCGAAATATATTTTCTTTATTAGTATTTTTATTGAGAGATCTGACAGCTCTTGGAATTTTTGCAAATTTACCTGTGCCACCTAGTGCAGAATTCTCGCTCTGAGTAATGGCTTGCAAATTCTGAAGAGAGTTATTAAGTTTATTATTATCTTTATGATCAATTACAAGACCTTTTTTGATCTCTCCGTTAAATACCTCAAACACGAATCTGTGATTATAGTAGCATTTACCGCCAGCACTAAACACTAAATAACCAGCATTACTAACAACACCAACTGGTTTTTTCAACCTGCAGTGTCTCACTATTCCCTCACGAGATGCTTCGTAATTTTTAATGGTTGGATGTCGGACAAATTCTTGATTCATTTATACTCTAATATATTTGTCTAATTTATAATTTGTTTGAAAACCTAGTTATATAATCACTTTCGGATTTTAGCGCGTCTCCGTTATTTTTTTTATTGTAATATCGCTTGAGTTCACGGTATCGTTTCCCCCCGCACCCCGCACATAATTGTGTTTTACCCCTGACACCAATACCACATCGCAGGCAGGGAATAGGTCCTGTGCTTCCTCGTTTGATGCTCTGTATATGTTCACCGCAGAATTCCTTTCTGCATGACTTACCACAGACTGTTACAGATCCAACCTTTAACCACTTGCACTTATTCATTTGTATATACAATATTTTTTATTTAAATATTTGTCTTAAATATAATATGACAGTATTTTCGAAATTATCCGCAGTTGGCGCTGGGAGATTCGATCTTGACAGGCTAAACCCGGATCCACGACGACGGCATCTAACTGATCTGTTTAATATTATCAACGAGGGTAAAAGAGAATTCCGCGACGACGGCGCATCTCATGTATGGTCGACATTTAAAATTATCCGCGACGTTGACTCAGTCAATATCATTGACGAACTCTTCTTCGGTGATGAGGTCATCATCGATGCTACAATGACTGATGCCCGAGCAAAAACAATTATTGATTATATTGATTTTCATCAACGTAAAAAGAAATACTTTTTCAGAATAAAATTTATCGTGAAGGTAGATTCCGATGAGTGGATGATCCGTGACAAACTTGACCCTGTTCTTGCTAACGGAAAGACCGCTCTGTTAAGTAAAGATTCCAAACCAGGAATGCTGACCGGGATTGATATACCATATTACGCTCGATCGTATCCTGTAACCGCAGTCATTTATGGAATATATCCGGTAAAAAAAAACAAAAATTGATAAACTCACCCCGATGAAAACTTCGACGGTGTTGAATTGTGTAGTCGAGCGAGTAATGGAACATTTTAAAAACGCAAAACGAGGAAACGGTTTAACCGATTTGCGACGTGAAAAAATAACATCATGGGGTGAATCGGTTAAGAATACCGGGGCAACAATAAATGATGTTGCTGTGCTATCAAGTAAATTAAAATGTTCAATAACAGTAAAAACACTAACCGGGGAAATATTATATAATTCGAAGCATTATAAAAAGTCAGGATCACCGATTGAAATTATTGATCATAATTCGCACGCGTGGACTGATGCGGTTACAATATTTCCACGAGATCGTGTTGTCAAGTTTTATCGCGGAAACATATACGAGGTTATTTAGGCGCTGAGTAAAACCGATCCTGTGTCGGTGTGGTTATTTAGAAGCTCTGAAGATGGCGACTATGATCAATTTGTGAGACCCAACGGAGAATTATACAGAACGGAATCGTTGCACCAGGAAATGAAAAAACTCGCAAAAACGTATATGAGAAATGCTAGCGAAGAGCAATTATTGGTTAATTGTTTTACAGTTCCAAGTGTTGCCGCTCACGCCGCCAGAGAAAGAAATTCGTGGAGACCAACCCGAAGTCAGTTTCTTTCAGATATACAATTAAGTTGTGTCGAGTATGGTCATGGCGGGTTGTGGAATACCCGATATGACTACCAGGATATGATTTCCGTGGATATGATTGCCTGCTACCCAGGAAGCTTTCTCGGGAACGGCGAGTGCCGCGAATACTTTAAGCGATTCGGACATCCCACGAACTCGATGACACGAGTCGCCGTAAACGGCAGTTTACCCGATTTTGATTTGACAGGATTTGCTCGTGTGACTTCGTTTGAATTCGCCGCGGGACTTCATCCGATTTGTTATGTTTGGTTTGGCAGACACTTCGTTGAAAAGCGCTGAGTAACAATAGTGTTATTGCGATATATGCTTGACAGCGGCATGCTGTTGTCGTTGACCGTCAGCAAAGCAATTATATGTTATCAACCGCAGACATCAGTTTGGTTACCAACACCAGAACGTGTAACTCTCGATGAAGTTATCGAAGAATGGACACAAGCACGTCCAGAAACTCCTCTTGATGCTATCCGCGAAGGAGCTCCTGAAATTCTCAAGATTAAACTCAAAAACAGTGAAAGCACAGCGAAAGATCTTGGACGAAGAATAATCGGTAAATTTACTCAGGGTGCAGCATTTGATCATAAAATGCATCACTCGCGGTTGATTATCGATGAAGCTGAATTGGATTTTATAATCGCCGACGCGGTTGCCAGAGACATATTTTGTAACAGGGAGGATGTATTCTTGTCCGACGGGAAAAAGTTGGGCACAGTTGTAAGTTATATCGACGGAGAATCGCCTCAATACACACATTTGAGATCTTCAATGCTGGCTTATGTTTCTATAAATTTGTTATCGATGGTAAATCGATTTCCTGACCCATACCATACTGGTATGGCAGTTAGAGTTGCCACGGATTCATTTTATATTGATAAAAATATTCAGAATCACTGACCGATATAATGAAATTCTGCGGCGGAGATGAATGGAGTTCGTGGAGAATAAAAGCCGAGATGTTGCACGAGTATTGTGAATCCGCTGATGTTGCAATAGAGGATAATTATTATAAATCCGAGATGCCAGAAATATCTTCCGCACCATCTGTGTATGATCCAATCACCAGACATAAAACTGTTTATTTGAACGGGCCGGGAGTGTCTGGTAAAACAACTCGAGCGATTGAATTATTTCGAAATTCAGATATGATTGTGCTAACACCTACACACAGACTTGCCAGGGAGATGAAACAGCGAGGAGTCAATTCTTGTACTTATCACAGCTTTTTCAAATACAGCGGCGGTACGTGGACGCCAGATCGAATGGGAACAAAATATATCAATGATATAATAATTTGGGATATGTACGGTACCGCTGGAAACGTTAAAAACATTTCTTGATTGGCTGTTAACGAAAAATACCGCAGTGATTATGTGCGGCGATCACGGTCAACCACCTCCGTTTGTCGGCGCATCTCCGCATGATTGGCTGAGGAATTTTGTTGATTATTACGAAGAAGTGTCTGATGATTACCGAGCACTTGATGCAACATTGAGAGAATTTAAAACACTAATCAGGCTACAACCGAATAAAATTCAATGTGAAATCATGCGCGAGATGATTCCTGAAACTTCGATGAGCGACTTTTTACGCGTGTGGAAACCAGACGATTTGATAGTGGCAAGTAGAAAGATAGTCAGAGACACACTTCAACAACAGCTATTTCGGTTGCAAAAAAAAAAGTTTCCAATGCTGCCAACGCCGTTATGTTATAGACCAGCTGATACGCGGTTACAAAATATAGATGTTGATATTCCAGGAAAGACAGAGAAACAGAATTTAGTACTGAATGATATTGTGCTAGTTGACATCGATGCTGTCGAGGATGCACTAGCGATGAATAAATCTCCGTGGACGCTAGGATACACTATGACCATTCATTGTTCTCAAGGACTGACTATTTCAGATACAACTGTCTGGATCATTGATGATCGAATCGAATGGTCGAACTTAGTTTACTTGGCTGTGTCCAGAGTCAGAAGAATATCTCAACTGCGAAGAATTGTCTTGGAAGATTCAAACGCTGATAAAAACAATGAAAACAACAGCGATGGTGATGTAATAAGAAAAAAACTCGCCGGTTACAAACAGAGTGACAAAAAAAATAATCGCGATTTTGATCTTGATGTTGAATTTATTAACGCGTTGAAACAACAGCAGAATAATCACTGTGCGAGCTGTAATTGTATAATGCTATGGCAGTATTCGAATAAAAATTCAAGACAATTTACCGTAGCTAGAAAAGATAACAGTCACGGTCATACACGTGATAATATCATGTTGACCTGTCTTGAGTGTAATCAACGTAGAGGCGCCAGCGCTAGTTAAGTCACTTCAGTGATTTTGGCGGCAATTGTGTGTCCTCGGGAATTACCTGAAGTTGCTCACGGGTGAATCCGCGTTGAGGAGCAGTTGAATCTAATCTATAGATTGCTGGTCTGCCAGTGGATCTTGTCACGGTGGATATCTTATGTGTGGTAACACTCCAAATGGGATCAGTCGCTCTTCGTTTACCACCTTCAAGTTCACCTGGTTCATATAAATATCTTACAGTAACATTACCCAGTATCGGCTGTGCTGAAGAATCACGTCGTACGGGTATATTTTTTTTTCGTGATCGCGATGGCAGGTTTCATGTTCGTGGTTCGGGTAATTTCATTATTTAGCGCAGTTATCACGCTTGGTAATCTTGCAACCCATTCGCGCGATCTCGTATCCTGAATAAATTCCTTCGCGTATTGATATCCAAATAACCGCTCAGCAAGTGTTCGATTGAATCGCTCAACAATTGCCTGATCACGATGAATTTCAGTGTGTCCTCGTCGTATGGTGACGTTATGTTGTTTCATCAACGATGATACTGCACCTTGAAATTCTTTGCCAGGATCAACTTGTAATAAATTGGGCCATCGCAGAGGTCCTCGCCGATAAATTCTTTCAAACGCAGAAGCATCCTCAGATGCTGTTTAAGTTGTTAACGGTTCCGCATCTTTGTATCTACTGGCAACATCAACTATGGTTAACGCGTACTTGTATGTGCGTCTTCGGATAGTATCATGTGGCAGAAATAATATATCAGCTTGATGAACCTCATTTGGTACACTAACATCGAAATGCGCGAAGTGAATTTGTTTAGGGCGCGGTAGATAAATTTGCCATATTGCCTGTCGGGATAACCAATTTTTGGCAGTAACTGCTGTAACTTTTGCTGCGCTAGCAAGTTTACTAATTGCTGCGTTACCTCTCCAGTATCCGCTTGGGGAATAATAAATCGACTCCATTGGAAATGCTTGCATTTCTATTAATTACCCAGCGCCTAATACAAGTTTAGATTTCATTGCGGATTTTACTAACCAGGATGCTAACCTCTCCTTCAAAGATTTATCAGGGATGGCATTTAACGCGTGAATTAATTTCACGTCAGCGAGATGGCGCTGTTGCAAATCCTTGATTCGGTAAGCTACATCATGAGCATGACACGCCTTATCAATAGCGTTTATCGGATACTCACCGGGTTTTGGTTGATCCTGAGCATCAAGTCTGATATCAAGTCGGGTTCCTGGACCACAGTAATTATATCCTGGAAGATGTTTTTCTCCTGGGTATTTAGCGCACGGTGTTCCTGGTAATTTTGTTAACTTGGCTGCGATGTCACCGCCTCGTTTTTTTTATAAATCTAAATTTTTTTGTACCGCATCGTTCACACTTGCCCGTGAGCGCTTGTCGATTATTTTTTGTTGTAATTGTTGTTGTATCCCCAGTTGGGGTATGTGCTCGGCATTTCACACAATATAAATTCATATTTATTTTATGATATATCTAATGGAGATTACTGACTTTTCTGCGACAAAGCGACGAGAGCCAATCAAACATAACTCAGTGCTACCAATTTCAATCCGAATGATTATTATAGGTCCATCTGGGTCGGGTAAGACCAGTTGTTACTTAATTTAATAATGAAGTGGATGAAGTGGGATAAATTATATTTGATAGCCCCGTCTGTGGACGATCAGCGATGTTATCAGGTGTTAAAAGATTTTAACGAAAGTGCAAAATCGATAAACGACGAAGATGTTATTAAATTTATAACTGATATCAATGAAGCACCGAGTATCGATGATATCGATGGGAGTATTAATAATTTAGTCGTGTATGACGACATCATGTTGGACAAACAATTAAATCCTGCCAGGATATTTTCCCGCGGCAGGCACAAAAATGTGGATGTGATTTATGTAACTCAACGGTATACACAAATACCAAAAGTGATCAGAGATAACTGTAACGTTCTCGCGGTGTTTAAGGTTTTGACGCACACACGTTACAAAATATTCATCGAACTTGGTGCGGCGGTGATATGGACTTTAATAAATTCAGAAATTTCTTTAGTCATGCTCGGGCAAAACCACACGGTTTTGTGACAATAAATTTACATGATCCTCGGACACGATACCGAGTTGGGTTGGATACAATTTTTAAATAGAAATCCTTTTAAGATTAAAAATATTTACATCGCTAGCAGCAGAGAGACTGAGCCACCAAGTGTTTCGTCGATCAAACCGCAGTCAAGAAACATTTTTATAGTGAGTTATTTTTCATGAAATAACTCTTCTAGTCATCAGAGAAGAGTTATTTATCATAGTTTTCTGAATAGAGGGTTTATTTTGTGAAATAAGATCTTCTATCAAAAATGTTTTCGATAGGGAGTACTTTTTGTCCGAAAACTTGGTGGGCTCAGTCTCTCTGCTGCTGGGCTGAAAGGGGCAAAATAAGCCAAATTTCCCAATCTGACACTACTCGCTTTTTATTTTCCACTTAGTTGAGGTGTCCCAGAATATACTATAAATGCCCCCACCCAAATCAGGTAATAACCCAGTGTAGAAGGACCATATGCAGACAATTAAAATCTAGTTTACGTCCGTGTTCACTTGAGTATGGAAAGATAAAACCCTTCTTACAGCAGTCGTAGTATAAACCGACTTCTATTATACATACATAAATAACAACACATGATGCAGAATGTGGAATAATCTCGCCAAAAATCGAGAAAACACAGCACTTTAAATCCGCTGATTATTAAAAAAAAACAACTGATAACTAAGGTAACTATGCATGTTAAGGCCCTTTTGATGACAACTAGGCCCCTCGGGTTAGACTGGATCAGATATGGATCCACAACTATTTACCCAAGCCGGCCCGAACACTTGCCTCCTCGGCAAATTCCCTTCTGGTACCAGGGGTAGAGTGGGACCCTCTAGTGACTAGAGTAGACCCATTCCTTCTATTTTAATGCACGCTAGGTAAGATTATATGCAGGTACGAGTCACCTGAGTTCTATGACCCATTGTCGTTTATAAGGATCTAACCAATCCTTAAGATTTACGTTCTTCACCATCCATGCCCCCTCCCACCTACCCAATCGCGGCAGTTATTTATTAACATACGTAATAAAAGGAAATTTTGGAATTAAATTGATTCGTGTTCACGATGCTAACTGTTATGATTGCAAATAATGAACAAAGAGCAACATCTACACCTTTGTCTTGTTGTTCAGTCACCGAGTTTATTCCAGGTACAACACTCCATTTCCAAGAAATTAAATACTGAAAGTTGAAATAGTCCATATGTACCGACTTATGTGGGGATTTTGACGTTTATAAATAGCACTATAATTATAGCACTTATGTAAGTGGAAATTTACCACTGTGCACGAATATGAATGCAGAGATGTCCTATAAGCTCAGTCGTAGGTTTGTAATGAAGCCATCATCATCATTTAAGAGTTACACAGCGCCGTAAAGGAGTGAAGGTAACTGATTCCGCTAATTTTTCGCTATCTAATAGATAAATAAATTAGAATATACAATTGCTTCTGATTGTATCTTAATATTGGAACGAAATTAGGCCGTTCCTTGTAACTTTGATGTAGTAAAAACTTTAATTAAATAAAAGTCATTCGCCATCTTTTTTTTATTGAGTATCACCTGCGTAGTTGACAAAGTTTTTGTTTCATTCCATACTAGTCTAATAGTACGTGGTGGAAATATGGGTACATAAAAAAGGCAATGGGGATGCAAGGGAAATTAACATTAGGTCTCCATAGTGGAATAATGGCCCCTTTGGGTATTGTGGCAATTCTATGTTAAAATGTACAGTTTTAAAATTATATATATATATATATATATATATATATATATATATATATATATATATATATATATATATATATATATATATATATATATATATGAAGGGTTTTAAAAATAAAAACGGTACTGTGAGGACGAGGAGAATGGTGCTCTTAAACATATCTACAGGTTTAACATGAATGTACCACTATAGGTACAAGGGGAGTTGTAATGTTAGTAAAATTGCTGACCAACGCCCTGTTAAAGATGTCAGCTACATTTCAGCATGTCGATATTAATAATGGTGATATTTGGATACAAAAATAACACTATGGCGACAATGGAAAACATATACAAGGTCGCCCCGATACGTAACTTTTTGAAGGATTTGCAATGTTTGTGAATTATTTGGAACTTTCTATTCTCAAATTTTACATTTACATTTCAACTTTAAACATCTGAAACGGAAACCTATCTTTCGCGAATACATACTTTAATAAGTCTATATCAATTGTAGCTGCTTTCTCTGCGGGGACTTGGGACTTGTACATTTTAAATTTCACCATATTAGTGTCACTGGTAGTTGTAAACGATTTCAAAGTCACTTTGCGAGTGGCTTCAATGTGAAATATAAATCCCGGCTCTCTCTCTCTCTCTCTCTCTCTCTCTCTCTCTCTCTCTCTATATATATATATATATATATATATATATATATATATATATATATATATATATATATATATATATATATATATATACCGGGATAGATAGAGAGAGATAACAGTACCATAACGTAACAGGATAAACTCAATTAGTTTGTGAAGATGGGAGACTAATACTTCTGGAGAAACTCCAGACTATTCTCCAGATAAAAGTTAAGATACCTGTTATATCTCAAGAGAGAGTACAAGAGTCACAGAATGTCCACAACGTAGATATAAAAGAACATCCAAAAACAAGAGAAATCAGAACCAGAGACAAACGTAAATGTGCTTTTTATCATTATCAAGAAAGAGAACATTTTGTTTGATTTGGCCAAAATTAACTAGTATTCGATTTCTGAGAGTTATGATTGGCTTTGAAAAGGAAAGCTAGGTTTTGAAAATAATATGGATTTTCAACTCCATCTATGATACTTTGTACTTATTTTTGCGTCCATTGTGTGCTAGCATTCATACAGAGTAATAGAAAAGGACATATCGAATAGTGATTTGAACAGAAAATCTAGTTATTTAGCTATCACAGCTCAAACTAATACATTTAAGTAACTTTCCATAGTAATGTGGGCATGTTTGTAAGTTGAGAGACAGAAATTGGAGGCAGCAGAAACAAGCCATTGCAAGTATCTCCAACCAAAGAGTATGAATGAAGAACTCTTACTAGACTAGTCACTACTTGTATTCTATTGAATTCAACTATTCTTTAATCAACCTTAAATTTTTTAAAATAGAGAATCAAAATAAGTGCATTAATTAAATGAGCATTATTACTGGGAAAAATATCTGACCAAAAGACATAAGTGACCTTGAAAATATATATAACACGAATCACTGACTCGATCTGAACACGATCAAGCATTAATCACCATATAGCAAGATCAACCATGGTAATATTTTGTCTGAACTGAATCCGATTCTCTGTCAAAACATAGAAACTTAAGTAATAATTATATGCGACTACACAGACTTCGTGTCTCAATGTAATACATTTTAAACACGTCAATGCCGTTTTAAAGGATTTAAAAATAAAATAAAACGTAGATAAACTGGTACTCTGACATGTTTCCTACTAAAGTATCCAAATACCAATGACGTTCTCTCATATGCTAAAATAGTTATGGCATGTAATAAAGTTATATCTGAGGTAAACATGCATGAAATATGTGCAAAGGAAGAAAGTTAGTTTACTTGTTTCACATAAATCTTTTGTTGCATGGTTTGTTTTGTAGCGTATTTTTTAACACATTATTTTACACATGAAGTGATGGCTCTATTTGGCATAGGACAGAAAAGTGTTATATTTGGTAGCTCATACGAGAAACCTTTATAATTTTCATAAAGAAGAGAGTGATAGAAGTGGAAGTAAAAGAAAAAATGTAATTTTGTTATATACTAAAAAATATTCTCCGTTAACTTCACATTGACAGAATCGTTCAGTATTTTGCGATACCGAACACCTTAATACTGCACGACACGTGTGTCTAAAATTAGTATATTGTATTTGGAAATACTTTGTAAACAAAACATGTACACTCATGAAGAAGACATTTTAGGTTTTAGTTTATTAGATTTGTTTGTGGATGAACTAAATAAGCTGTTTCGTCTTTTTGAAAACAGATGATAAAATGAACAATTTGGACGAGTGTACCGAGTCACAAATTTAAATTACAAAGAAGCAAACCAATGAACATGATATTCACAGTATCGGTATCGTAAAACTAAATGTGCTGGGGTTTGTTTAATATTTAAAAGTCGTGGTTCATCAACTAAATATAATAGACCCGAATGTTTGCATTGTACTGTCATTAATGAAAATGCTTATTTCAGTAGAAGCAATACCAAAACAACATTTAAGATCAGTTATTATACTAACTGTGCAATACCAACTGATAATTTTTTAATAAATTGTAAAAATAAATATGTTAGACAAATCCCTCAGCATGTATCTAAAGGCATGGATGCCAAGCAACAAATCTAAGGGTGTAATGGACAGTTTTTGTGTACAAATTTGAGGCTGTATCAACCTGCATAACATAAAAATTCATTAAAAAAATGTAATACAACAGTAAGGTTAAAAATGTCCATATTATTGGATATGTTATAATAGAACAAAATATAAGAATATCATTAACTTGACATGACAAGTCAATGGAAGCTCACAACAAAAGAGGGTTATACACCCAGTCCCCAAATTCATACGAGCATTTAACACGTCCAAAGGTCTTTTTTATACACAAGATGATTCTCACGGTCAGTTCAAATGCAAGCCCTTTCCGTCTGAGAATTTTGAAAAACATTGTGTACGAAACGGCTTGATCCAATTTAAATGAGTTGCCAGCCAGGTCGTTTTTGAACTATTCTACTTGCCTTGAACCTACAGGTCTACAGACACAAGTGGCTATCTCTACTTCCTAGTCGACTATTTGTATACTGTTCACAATCGCTGAAGTAATTGTAGGACATGTACAGGTCTTGCATCAATTTCAAGAACAGCACAAGCCCGAAATATCTACTTTAAAAAATCAATATCTTTAATTATTAAACAATAATAACTAAAATAAAAAGTCACATGATTGCCTTAAGTTACGAACTTTGACTAGGGTCAATTTAAGAAATCATCCCCTGCCACCAAAAGAGGACGCACTAGCATACTCTAAAAATATACCACAAGTGGGAATTTACTTTTTTGTTATTTTTAGTACTGGAAAGTACAGAGGTTATTCCGATTCTATTTTAATAGACCAATAATTGTTTGAATAGAAACGACAATCAGGTATCGAGAAAAATCTTGAAGAGCATGTACACTACTAGAACGATACTCGACTGACAATTCACTTGTAACGACGTGTACAAACAATGTATGGCAGAAACACTATTATTGTTATTAATTTTCTATGTGCCTGTTGTTTTGATAGAAAATGCGAAGCGAACCAGTTACATTAGGCAAAAACTAAATGGGATGTAAGTTTTGTGTGCATTTGCAATGTTGGTGAATTATTTATAGTTTTCTGTTCTCAGATTTTACGTTTAAGACATAAAAGCCTCTCTTTCATGAGTATAGACTCTAATAGGTCTATAACGGGTGTAGACTCTACTCTATAGGGACTTGAACACTTAAAATTTCATCGTGTTAGTGTTATCGCTAGTTCTAAACTTTCTCGAAGACATTTTGTCAGTGGATTGAATATGAAAGAAGCCGATATTTTTGACAAACTTTGCTCTAACGGTTACCAGGATGAGGAGGATGGTGATGTTGAACATGAACAATCATTTCCTCTTTAAAATCATGGGGTGAACTTCTGCTAAAACTTTTCTCGTAGCATGAGGTGTCGAAGTACGTCGTTGTTTTTTTTTCCTGGTTTTGGACCCGTTCCTGGTTTCTTCTTGAAATGGTATGATATATATTCATGACCTCGGACTAATCAAGTCTGATTGGCCTAGGATCTCTCTCTCTCTCTCTCTCTCTCTCGTTTAAAAAAAAAATTGTTCAGGAGTTTCTCAAAAGATTTTATATTTTCGTTTTGATTCCTTTTGGATAGGTCGTACTCATATGGTCACTGAAAATCAAGTCCCACAAAGGTCCTCACCAGTTGGTACAAAGTTAATTATTTTCATGCCACGTACTTCCCACCTCCGACACAAACATCTTTGGCTGGTTTTCATGTCATTGTCATGATTTGTTTGTGATCCTGGCCAACGATGTCCTATTGTCTTGTGTATGGTATGTGTATGCTATAATGTTGAGGTCTTGTTAGGATCTGACTTAATACGATCTTAATCATAGCTTAGTCGTTCCAATTTATTTATTATTTTTATAAAATTGTGAAGAAAGTATAAAAATATAGTTTAGAAAAGGGTACTTTTTGTTGCTGCTCTCCGGTCTTTGCTCGTAGTAATTCTTTTCAAACAAATGCTTGACCAGAGGTTTTTTTATTATCACTATATCATAACTATATTCTCAACAAGAATTAGCAAAGAGAGAAGTTGTTATTTAAGAATTAGAAGCATAGAAACACTATTTAGAGACCTCTTGAAATTAATACGAGAGGTCTATAATTGAATTAGAGAGGTCTCTAATTCATTTAACGACGTTTACAATTCATTTATAGATTTGTTGAAGCAAGTCCAAATTAGATAGGTCTCTAAATCTATTAGGGAGCTCTGCAGTTGAAGATAAGGGCTCTCTTATTCATTTGTAATGTTCTCCAGTTCAGTTAGAGAGATCTACAATTCAATTATAGACGTTAATAATTGAATTGGAGAGCTCTATAATTGATATATAGAGGTCTCTACTTAAAATGCATATATCTCTAACTGAATTAGAGACCTCTCTAAATAAATAGAAAGGTCGGTATTGAATTGAATACATGTAAAAACGGTCGTCCGCAGAAATAACTAGGAATACAATTGGTTTACATGTTACAGAGAAAATATTACTTGGAAGGTTGATCATGATTGGGAGAAAGCATTAGGGACCGACCAATGGGAGGGGGGGCTAGGATTTTCTTTTGAGCCGTAATAAATTTTAATCAATGTAGGTGGAATGGAGGGTGTGCGTGTGTGTGCAATAAATCAGAGCAAAAGTTATTTTTTTCAAACCATTATTTTTTCATATAAAACCAAATCCTCTCCACCGAAAATTGAAAAATCGGTCCCTTATTTACTGATGAGATGACCGTCGTTGTGAATTCTGACTGAAAAAGGTAAAGGTGTGGATAAAGAACAGCGATAAATAAAAAGGCTACTGTCTTGATTATCTCCTCTCTGCATAGAGCCTATATTTTATTTAAATTTCATAAATTATTATTCCTTTTACATTCTGATGTGTTCAAATAGTATATGATAATAATTCAATACTAAAAGTAACAGATATTAAGACATGGGGCAACCTGGACGAAATCTTCTTTTTATATAAAAAGATAAAGGATATAACTATTATTAGAAACGCATCTTTTTAATCCACTGTTAAAAAATATAATTTAATTTCTTCTTGTACCCCGTATTCCATCCACACACCCTCGGTATCAAGATTATTATATTTGTTTTTTTATATATATCATTTCTATATTTGATCTGGTTACGTCCAGATAATTATTATCTAGCATTAAACAATTATTTATATTAAAATAGCCGTTCCTAGTACTTCTTATAAACATTCAATAAATGACTTGAGATTATATTAATAATCGAATATATACCTTATCGGATGAACATAAGTTAAAGTCCAAATAAATTGTCTTTTATATTCACATTGTAATCGACGTGTATCTTTAATTCATGTTAGCTTTCTATTTCATTCAGTATTATTCCGCGACATCTCACATTTTTATATGGTATATCTCTCAGTTTATCATCTCACAAATACCACATTGAAGTCACCGCTAAGCATGATGTTTTCATTTCATTACTGTCAAAATAGTTAAGGAGTTTATAATTAATACCAGTCATATTCATATTTCAGTATATAAATGGGATAAGGGAAAGATTTTTAGTTTTTAGTTTTAAATATAACAATCTTGCCTCCATGGGTTCCGCCATTTCAATAATTTTAAAAGATATCTATTATAAATGAGTATTCCACTATGTTTCGTGTCACAAAACATCATACTCCTATCGATTCTTCCATATATGTACTATTATATATATATATATATATATATATATATATATATATATATATATATATATATATATATATATATATATATATATATATATATATATATATATATATATATATATATATATATATATATATATTTACCCCAGTAAGGAAGCTACATAGAAAACAACAATGATAAAGAGAAAGAGAAAAAGAATTTTAAAAAGCATCGAAATTCACATAAAGGGAAGCAGAATTAAATAAGTGAACTGCCACATTCCAGGTACATCAACAACTTTTGAGGTATATGGGTACAATTACTATACATTCAACAACATTAAATACCAGTATTCTCTACCCAGGGTACATACAATCATGACATAAAAACTCGCATAAATAACCCATAAATCAATTATAAAAATGGATAAATAGCTTAGCAAAATTTTCTTTATAAAATAGAAGAGTTGTGTGTGTGTGTGTGTGTGTGCGCGCGTGTGTGTGTGTGCGTGTGTGTGTGTGATTTCACTAGCAGAGTCGAGGTGGCTGAGTTAGTAAGTAAGTTTGTCACGGAAGAAATTTGCAAACATGTCCGGAAGGTCGACTGGAGAGTAGTTGGAAGTGGTGTAGATTTGTTCCTTGACATTAGTTTGTTAGTAATCTCGAAGAGCTCTTTGCAGCTGGAACTTTCCATGATCTTAGTAGTATAGTGGGCTGATTTCGCTGCATGGACTATATTTGTGACATTCTTCCCATCCAGTCACATCATCCTGACACCAGGCCGACCAGCCCTAACACTAACCTCTTAATGCTGAGCGCCAAGCGAGGCAGCTGTTAGTACCATTTTTGTAAGTCTTTGGCATGACTAGGAAGGGGATCGAACCCACGACCTCCCGCATCCGAAGTGGACGCTCTAACCACTAGGCCACCGGAGCGGTCCATATTTAAAGATCATTGCCAAGAGAGAGAAGGAGTATGGCATGTATGATGACAGTCACCCATACTAAGCATCCATATTCCACTCTTACAGACAAATATTCAGTCTTACAAACTTACAAGCTGCACTAAATCGGTGATAGCACAAGTATATCCACGACAAATCGTATAAGAACGAAAATTGTCATTATCCAACCTGCGACCAAAGTGACTTTCTGATAATTTCGAACGATAGCTTGCGCCTACCCTATCAGGTATCACGGTACCAATTGTTTTTCCATAGACCTTAATGCTAATGTTTGGAGAAATAAATATATTTTCTATCCTACTTTAGCGTGCATGTCACACACTTTTCTAGAGAGCAGTGTTAGATTGTCAATTTGACAAGGACAAAACCAGGTACGCCATTGCATTTAAGAGAGATAACTCTGCTAGAACTAGACAGGGGTATGAGTTATCTAGTCACAACAGACACAGTTTCAGACATGTGTACCACATTTAAAAATAAAAAATACAAAATATCATCTAGATAGGAATTAACATAATCTCACATGTTGCCAGGAGGCACAACTTTTTTTTAAAGCCTAACATAAAGTACAACTCTTACATAATGCACCAATCACAGATAGTTTTGTTGTTTATTTCGAAATACAATGTCCCCTGCACCTTAAGCCACGCCCACCTGGATTTGCGCAATTGGTACCGTTATTCCATCAGTTATAATTATATATTTTAGTCTACAAGTTTTAAGAACAATGATGTCGTGGCAAACATGGGGGGGGGGGCAACTAGGAAGGTTTTGTTTATTTTGTTCAGGTCATTAGTGAGATCTGAACTTTAATATGGCTCGATTGTGTAATGATCATCTCAATCCGATACATACTCAGAGGCTTAGACTTTGCTTAGGTGCATTTAGAACTTGTCCTTCAGAAAGTTTCTATGTTAAGACAAATGAAGTACCACTTTATCTCAGAAGAAAGAAACCAGTTATTCAATTAACTACAAACACATCATCTATTCTAATCAATGTAATCCCGCACGGTATATCGTCTTAGACCCAAATACCAAACCTTCTACAATTAGAAACCAAATTTCATTCCACCTTTTACCATTATGAATCCGTCCTCACTTAGAAGCAGCAAAATTGTGTTGCAAATATTGTAAAGGTTTGTTTTTTCAAGACATCACAGTGGTTATCAATATTTTCCAAAATGATATGATAAACCTACAGTGTGTACTATTTGTATTTATGTATCCGTTTCTAGCTTTGTTAGATTTTAGTAATTATTTCTTGATTATGGGCAGTCGGTGGTGGGAATATATTTCTCAATCTGAACTTTTAGCCACTTCTAAGAGCAGACGTCATATCACAGTACTAACGAGATTTTATGATACCATGGATTTGTTTCGCAAAATGGGCGCTCCCCTCATTTCTTAACATGGAGAATACTTTGAATATATTTAGGTATAAGTGTTTAGTAATTTGAGATAATAATTCTGTGCATTGGGTGTTTGGGTCGAGTTTTGTATTACATGGGGTAAGGTACCTATATTCGGCTCGAAAAGCTTACTTACGAATCATAAAAATATGCATCCGGGTACCCAGTATCGTTGGTCTTTCGCTTTCTTGGGACTTAGCTTTCTAGCTCTTGGCTTGAACCAGAGGGAATCTTTTAAGGCTGAATTACAGTTTGACCATTCTTCCTGTCCGTCATGTCAACTAGTACGTAAACTAAGACTGCTAAAAGGTTCCGGTCTTTCTCTCACTCATAAGAAAAAAGGAACAGATACCAAACAAAATACATAAATTTGATATATTCTCCATAAATAAGTTTTACAACCCCAAAATATAAATTTCCAAAAACCTTAAAAGTGATACTTTTCAAATAAGTTTAAATGTACTGCACAAATCCAGTCTTTCTGTATGTGTACCTTTTGCACGCTTGACGTCAGGACCCTTTTGTTTACAAAATGGAATTCTACATTGCAGTGAATCAATGACCAACTTCATTTAGTTCAATATCATCATTGAGCATCATAAATTATTGCAAGTATGCAACAAAACGTAAAAATAAAGTCTATTTATCGAAATTTTACCATAAATCGAAGTCTAATCAGGGGATAATTTCCGGGCAAATTTTGTCCTTCGCACACGAGACATCAAGAAGTAACATATCATAATCATTAAAGGGTTGCTTGTGACGTTTAATTTATGAGTTTGTTAACTTGGTAATAAGGTACTAACTTAATGATGTACATTGGATACCACACAACATAATTAATAACAAACACTATTTACCTTGCCTCATACTCACAACCAGCTGCATAACCCTGAGCAGTTAATTTGTTGACGGACATGCCCACACAACAAACTCCTTTCTGAGTTGGAAATTTATGGTATCGCAAGAGCTTTCACATAACAGTGAGATAACGTCCTGTCTATATCGTATGATTTCAGTGAATACATTGTCTGTCGGCATACAACATTTTAGCTTTTAACTATCTTTTTGTACCAATTAGCTTATTCTGAAACGTCCTGATATTGTTTAGAACTATGTAGTTGTAGAGGTCATCGTTGTAACACATGGAATTAATGTAATCTCACCTGACAACCCGGACTTGTGCTCCAAGACATCTAAAAGTTCTTCTCCAAACGTTGACACCGATTGGCTTATTCTGAAACGTCCAGCTGTTATTTAGAACAAGGTAGTTGTAGAGGTCATGGTTTTTAACACATGGAATTAATGTTATCTCGTCTAACCACCCGGACTTTAGCTCCAGCACATATGAAAGCTCTTCTCCAAACGTTGATACCAGCCTTTCAAGCTACAATATGCGTTCGCCTGCGAAATTGTCGTCGCGAGTATTCTTCAATACTTCCAAAGGTGTTTTTCCTATTTCATTTTCACCTTTCACTCGCTCAGTTAGTTCATTGTGAGAATAATGTTCTTCCATTCATTTCTGTTCAGGAGCAAACTTATAGATCTACTTCTTTCTATTACCTTATCACATTCTTTAAAATTTAAAATTATGTGTTAAAATTAACATACACTGTTTTGACAGCAATGTGTGTAGTTATACACGTGTAGCTTGCTATGTTTGGTCAACAGTTATATGCGGTCATGAGATCAACTATAACATTATTTGACAGACATTTATGGCTAGGTCAGTTTTGAAGCAATATTGCATGACCACACACACACACACAGAGGAAACATACACTATGAAGAAGGGTCCTGAGGAGAAAAGAGTTGGGTGGCGGAGGTCAATGAGGAAAAACAAAAGGTGGGTGGTTATGGTAGATATTGCTGTTATTATCATTTTTGAGACGGATCACAGGTGGAGAAATAGAATTATGTCCATACATGCCATACCGCAGGAAGAAATAAGGATACTGTATAAGACAGTAAGGTACACTGGGCATGGAAACTTCAAAAATATACATTATTTATTAACATTATTTTCTTTTCGTATATTTAGGATAACTAAATGGAAATGGCCTCTGGAGTAAATCATCCAGGTTACGGACAGGTGTCGGACGAAACACATACAACTTCCAACATTGTACCCAGCGGAAGGGGAGTTGGAGGTATTTTTATTCAATGCGATATTTCACTGCCAAGGCTTTGTAATCTCATAGTTTTACAAATACAAGTGGTTCGAACTATAAAGTTTACTAGAATTCAGTTAAAACCGCTGCATTCTGAAATTTTCTAAGTTATCTGATACGCGGATACAACTCCCGTGTCCAGCAATCATTACACTGCAACGGTCAATACATCAACAGAATAATCACGAATTTACCTAATACAAAGCAGATCACTTCAAAAGTATTTTCCGTGCTTTAGATACTATAACAGTAAGAAGCATTTTGGCCAATATTCAATAAATTTTAGTTCTGTGATTATAAGTTATGAAAGAAGTTATCTTGGGGTAGTAAGAAAAATAGTTGTCGTTTTTGAAATCGTACTTTGCATTAGTGACTGAGTAACAAAATGCAGATACAGGCAGAATAATATTACAAGTTGACCTGCTATTATGCAACGCCATGACTCTCATCCATTGTTGACCTTATATATATATATATATATATATATATATATATATATATATATATATATATATATATATATATATATATATGCGATGAAATTATATGTGGTGCATATTCCATTATACATGGTGTTTATTTCATTATACGTTGTACATAATTCATTTATACGTGGCGCGTATTACATTATGCGTGGTGCTTATTACATTATATGTGGGGTGCATACTTTATTATACCTGGTGCTTATTCCATTACGAACCTATACACAACCGAACCCATGCCATGGTCTAACTGATTTATTGCATTGTTTTGTTTAAATGGATTGTTTTAAAATCGAAATATTTTCTATTTTTTAAAGTTTTTCCCTCAGTAAAGCCCCATCATGCCCTTAAAGTCACAGATGTACCGCACGTCTTCGGGGCGGGGGGTACGGTAATGTCCGTAAGAGTAGAGGAAAGTATCATATTATTGAAATAGTTTAATGTAAAAAGTACAGCATATAAAGTTGAATGGGTCACGTTTATTGTGTGTGTGTGTGTGTGTGTGTGTGTGTGTGTGTGATTTGGATGTTTAACGTGGCTTTAACAGTTTTAGTCAAATGGCTACGATATCTGCAGTGTTATAGTTTATAATGATGTCTAGCCATGGGCATCACGCCGCAGACATGTAACATCTTGTCCATCCGAGTCACATTACTCTGACACCAGGGCGACCAGTCCTAACACTAACCTGAGTGCCGAGCGAGGCAACTGCTAGTACCATTTATATGTCTTTGGTATGACTTGGCCGGGTATTGGAATATGACTGTGTATAACGTAGTATGCACCACGTATAATATAAAATGCACCACGTATAATGGAATATGCATAATGCATAATGTGCTAAGCAGCATGTATCATGAAATATGTACCAGATGGAATGGAATGTACACCTTATATAACGAAATAAGCACAACAGGGGCGCCCGCAGATTTTTTTATTTTTTTTGGGGGGGGGGCAAACATGTAGTGGTAATTTATTACATTTTACGGATGAAGGCCATTACATGTTTAAAGGTGAAATCGGGGGGGGGGGATGTACCCCACCCCCACCCTACTTGGCGCCAATAAAGCACCACCTATAAGGGACCATAGGGGGGTGTCACGGTTGCAACGGAGTTACTGATCGTAACGCCTAAAATTACCTCCCTTGGCTAAATTGCGCATGCCCACAAAAAATTCAGTTCCGGATAGTTCACCGTTTTACACTTGGTTAGCGAAACGTAAAGTCAGTAAAGGAAGGAATCTTAGCTGTACTACATACAGATCATTATGGTTAAACCAATGAATCAGTTATATATGTCAAACATCTTTTGTTCATACTAGGAGAATAATTATAGACATTAAATCAGATAATTAGATTCAGTGTCCATACTTACATTATATCAGATAATTAAATAATATTTACTTTCCATACTTAAATGATATCAAATAATTAAATTAAGTACACTGTTCATACCTAATAATATAGATTCATTATCCATAATTTCAGATACATTTGTAGGAACATTTCACTTTTTTCTCCGATTTTGAACATTTATTGCACATTTTTGGCTTTATAACTTTAACGAAAACAATCTCAACAATTTGCATTTTTCATATGCTGATATATCCTTCTTTCTCAGTTACTTTCGCAAGGCTAATAGTTCGTTTATAACACGAGTTAAGAAAGTTATAACACAAGTTCGAAAAAAAAAAAATTATAACACGAATTCGATACGTCAGCTGATTTGTAATGCTGAATAATTTACACCAGAAAAGTTTTCTTTAAAAAAAATGGAACACTGTATTTTAATGTATTTAGAGGAACTTAACAAAGCAATAATTACATTACATAAAGATAAATGAGTGTAATTAATACAGACGGAATATTTATTCATATTTGGGTGTAAATATCGTATTAAATATTATCAGATTAAATAACATGCTCAATGACGTTTCTTTTTGTTTTTTCTGGTTAGTCTTCTTTTTGACTTATGAAACATCAAGCATCGGTGTGATTTGATGTGATGTGATTTTGCTTTTTAACGTAGCTATAACAATTTTTCAGTCATATCGCTACGATATCTGCAATGTGCCAGTTTATAGTGATGTCTAGCACTGGGGCATCATGCCGCAGACATGTAGCATGATGTCCCACCCAGTCAGATTATCCTGACACCAGGCCGACCAGTCCTAACACAGAACCTCTTAATGCTGAACGCCAAGCGAGGCAGCTGTTAGTACCATTTTTGTAAGTCTTTGGCATGACTCAGCCGGGGATCGAACCCACGACCTCCCGCATCCGAGGCGGACGCTCTAACCACTAAGCCACCGGAGCGGTTCAAGTATCGGACGGTACATGCAGTAACTTTCAGCATGATTTTTCTTTGCTTATGCTGACATGTAATAACTCAAATTTGCTGGGGTCTTTAGATACAATTTCTGAATGCCACCACCAAATTCATCCAGAGCAGCCTTCTTAAAATTAGTTTAATTCTGTTTAACTTTCCTTGCATCAAATATGTAAGTTTTAAAGATCCAATTATTTCACAGATTCTGTCATATTACTTTGGTTTGCCTTTTAAATCAATATTGATCCACGTGACCGGATGTAAAATTGCAAACGGTATGATTTAAAAAAGAGACTGCTTGTAAGAACATGCTCTTCAAGTCAATAATAAATGGATACTCACAAATATTCATATTTGTTATCTTTATCTATCAGTCACTCTTTCTATCTTAGCATCATTATATACTCATTTTTAACCAGAAGTATGTTTATTTAATATACTTATGCGAACACACATTCATTCGAGGATACACATACCCATGCATCGGATGAGTCAGTCAGTCAGTCATAGTCAGATGGGTGAGACCCACAAATGTCCTATACATGTGTCTAACATTGATATTTCTCCAAATTGTATACTCTAAAATTTCCAACCGTTCAAGGAAATAAAATTAAAATAATCGACAAGGAGACTCGTACGTGCGCCTGTCTGTTCAAGCGTGGTTGACATTTGTGCATTTTGAAAAAACTCAAGTTATTTCATGAAAAATGTAATGAACATTAATAGATAATCAACAGTCAAAATCAATAATAAAAGAACCTTAAGAAGTTAGAATTTGTTCTCGTTGTCGTTCAGCCTCCATTAACTGCTATGATTGAAGCTGTAAAAAAAATAAACATATTTTCATTATTCTTCAAGCGATATAAATTGCAAGAACTTTTTACGCAACGATACACTTTCGCACAATCAAATAATAAAAACTAGAGCATAAGGTAGTAATGGAAAGATAATGAAGTTTTGAAATGGGCAGAGAATATTTATTTGAAAGCTCGGAGCAGCGCACGTTAGTGAGGGAAAAAAAAACATGTAAAACAATTGATCAAATATTCACAGAATTTCTTTTTAAGATGGTGAGATATCGATCCTGCTTGTATAATGTGAGCTGTCTGTCACATTTTCTTGATCTACATCTACCATCTTAATTGATTGAACTATCCGGAAGTGAGTTGCACCGAGATGCCCTCTGGTGTTTTCAAGGGTAGATACTAACCGTGAAACCCCCTCTACACTGCATTCACTGGATAATGTAATATGCACTACGTGTAATGGAATATCACGTAGAGTGGCATATGTACCACGTATAATGAAATAAGCACCACATATAATAGAATATGCACCATGTACAATGGCATCTGCACCACATATAATGTAACAAACACTTTATATTCATATGAGTCTACAGGAATCTTTTATAGCCTGAAATATTAAAGCTGCTAAATTTACTGCATATGTTAGACCTGTAATGTATGGTTATTATTGGTAAATGTCTTCTTTTAGAATTGTTTTCACTTTGAATATTCATCTCTAGTTTAGATCTGTAATACAGTTTATCAAACTCTTAAACGACAAGTTTTTAAAGAAAAATATAAATATAAATGTTGTATCCTGAAGGATTCAAATCAATCTGAAGACATCGCTTACATTTCTTAATCAAACACATCTTCCATTTTTATGAATGCTTCAAATAACTACTATTCCTCATTTAAACCACATAAACAAAAAAATCCCATAAAAGTGTATATATTCTCAAAAATCGAACGGGTACATTTAAAATTTACACGTTCATACATCATTTTTAAGTTATCAATTCTTTTGATCTTTGTGGTGACTTCAAACTGCGAATTTAAAATTCCAACTATAAATGATCCTTCTTTGAAAATAATAACACCCTTTTCCCAATCAAGAAACGACAAAAATGTCATTTAGGAAAAACCGTGAAAATGTATACTCACAAAAAAATGAAAGAATTCATAGCAGCATTTTTTTTTCCAGAGTTTTCCTGTCTTCCAGTAGTCCGTGGTGAACGTTTGGAACCAGTAATAGAGAATAATTTCCAGTTGACAAGTATTAGTGATGATAGCGTTTTCCCAACACTGGATGGAGATACCGCCTCTCTGGCAAGGTCATATACACCACTGCCTTTTGGAGATCAGCGGATTTCTAGGCCCCATGTCCGCGAATCATCAAATTTACTTCCTGATCCTGGTATCACTGAAATTCCAACTAATGTAAAAATAAATGAAGTACAACAACCCATTTGTCCTACCTCTCCTTATCACAGACAATCATCTTTCAGACAAAATTCACCACCGACGTTTAATGACAGTCGCTTGTTTGGAAATGGGTCAGAGTATCTTCATGGTGGAGCCATTCATATGTCTTATCCAGTAGGACAAACCTTCTGTCCCAATATTGTCTCTGCAACATATGAATGTGTTTCACCACCAATCTCTCAAATACGTGTTTCTTCTGGCCAAGAGGTCGCAACCTCAATATCTTATGTGCAGTCATCGGCATCGCAATCTCAACAAGTTGCTCAGACTGCCAGGATGATTACTTCCATAAACCCGGTGATTCCACTCTACGAACTGCCTTCATCGCAAAGGCGTGTAACGTATCCTCTACAAAGTGATCAGATTTATGCACCTAGAGTACCTTTAGAAAGAAATGTCCTACCCCTAAGATCTGGTGTGCCTTCGGCTAATTTGTGTACATTCCGTGCTCCTTATGATACGCAGACATCTAGACCGAGTCTTCCCTCCAATCAAAGGGTCCCACCCCCATGGCTGAATAACCCATATATAGGACATGAAGCATCCTCTCCATCTTATGAACAGTATCAGTGCCAAAGAATAAGTGCCCTTCCTAATCCGCTTCCTGCCTATGGCAATTTTTCTGAAAATGAAGAGGCAGTTTTCCTTTCTGAACAAGGCGTCAGGTCCATGGGTGTTAGTGCCCAGCAGAAAGGAAACAATAAACTTTGTCCTTCGCCCACTGGAAATAATACTTCTTACATGGGCAGCAGACATCAATTCGTAGATGGACAATGGGTATGTTCAATTCATTGTTTTGGTTCTTACATACGTCAAAAATAATCTTTATATTTGTCACGTGCACTTTATGAGGCGTAAGATGTTGAATTAGTTATACCTGTTCTTTAATATCCATATTAATTTCTTGCTTTTTTTCTGCACTATGACCTCGGCACATAAATCGATTTTAATGGCTTTGACTAAAAAATGCGGTCGTTTAAACCAAGAGGAGGTAATATATTTGTTTGTTTTGCAGCTTATAACGGCTACTAATGGTCGTGGACGTGAATATAAACTCAATCGACAACAAGTTGCCAAGCCTGAGTTTGCCCATTATGAAGTACGACTTCAAACCTTTATGGAGTGGCCTAATCATTCCCATGTAGCGCCGCAACAAGCAGCTAGTGCTGGGCTTTATCTTGGTGAGAAACACAAAGGGAAAGTCATTTATGAAAGACAAAATACCACTGATTCAGACTGTCCGTGGTATTGGTCTATGAAGTGAGCATTCTAGGATTAACACACCATGTTTTATATGGTTTGAATATCGTCAGTATGTTGTTAGTTCGTATTGCTTTCCTACTTTCATTTGGTTATTTTGGAAAAAAAAATGACGGCTGCACTTAGTAGAGCGCATACAGAAATTTAAGCATATTTGAGATTAAAATAATATCCTCTACTGGTACATATACTAATATCTGAAAATATTATGGTGTAATTTTAGAATAACCCATTTACGATTTACTTTCTTTACATTTAAAGTACTTTGGGTTATATTTTGTGTTCTGCAAAGCAATTATATTGATACCTCCAACGTGATTATTTTACCACAAGAATCATTAACTTACATATCGTTAGTCTTTGCATGGTCTAAAATGATGCCCCAGTTAAACGGTCTTAAATATCCTTCCGGTAGAGAGCAGACAATCATGTTTTAAACACACACACACACACACACACACACATTAAAAAAAAAACATTCACATGTATTTGTAATAACTGCAAAATTAACTCCAGTCTTCACTACCTTTCTTCAATGTTACAAGTGGCAAAATATTTTCTTGTTTCTTATTTATTGCATGAGATAAAACGATTGCAAGGTGAAACTTGGATACGTGTTTTCTTCTCAAAATTTTGTTCTTTCATTGAAGTACACTGTGTAGTAAATGCATTGACAAAGAGATGTATGATTATTTACATGTAATCTGTGTATGGCCGATCGCTCTACACTTGAATCTATTTCACATCTTAATTAGCCTGACATGAAAAACAGATTTTAACGGGCATATACTACTACTGATGTTTCAAGTAGTATTTTCTTTTACATATCTGGGAATAGGACTGACTATTTTTATACTGGATTATCTGATTTTTTTATTGCAGGAAACGAGGGTTACACGAGATGTTTTGCATGCGGTGGTGGACTGGACAGCTGGCAGCCTGGTGATGACCCTTTTAAAGAACATGCTAAATTTTACAAAGATTGCCCATATGTACGCGAAGTAGTAATGGAAAAATATCTGGAGGTAAAACATACTTTAGACACTACGTAAAGGAAAAACAATTGATTTGTAATTTATGTTGAACAGGATCAATGCATTCTAGGGAATTTGGGCCTCCACAAGATATGCCAAAATTAGTGGCTCTGTATTTTTAAGAAATATATACAAATGAGTATTCACATAGGCTAGCCAGCATATCGGCGATTATTCACATAGATCAAAGAATGTCAGAGGCTGGTTCTGTCGATAAGCTTTTGAACAGGTCATTATCATATAATATAATAAATATAGGTTAAAGGTGCATGTAACTGTATTTGTGTCCTATATATGAAAAAAAAAATTCCAAGCTGCTTGTTTGAAATCAGATTGTACGATGTCATGCCCATTTACAGTACAGCTCATGTGTATTTTCGGAACCACAC
This sequence comes from Sinohyriopsis cumingii, assembly GCA_028554795.2. Classification (NCBI taxonomy): domain Eukaryota; kingdom Metazoa; phylum Mollusca; class Bivalvia; order Unionida; family Unionidae; genus Sinohyriopsis; species Sinohyriopsis cumingii. The sequence goes on from CM068824.1 coordinate 56,177,578, forward strand.
ACATCGCGGTTGTGGTGGAGAGAGTGGAGAGGGTTAAGAAAAAACCTCTCCGCCATCTCTCCACGCGTCCTGACGGAGTTGCCACGGTGGTGGCTGGTTGAGAACTGTTCTGCATACCACGCTTTCTCGCGGAGTCGTCGTGGATGACCACAGCGGAGTGGACATGGTCTCTGTCAAATGGGCGTGGTTTATTGTGTATGACCCCAGCAAGCATGCTCTTTTGAGTTAATGGAGCGGGAGAGGTCCCAACTTATAAACATTATTATCAAATGATTATACACATTTCCAGGCCCGGCTCTAGGGCAAGGCGAATGAGGCAACCGCCTTTAGCCCCATGCTTTTAGGCAACGCATTTTTTTGGCGTGGGGCCCCGCGCCAGAAATTACATCCCGGTAGAGTTAAGCTAGAGGGTTTTGAAAGAAAATATAAAAATATTTGTGCCGGGATAATTGACAATATTACTACTACTACAACTCTGCTACAGCTACTAATTATAATAATAATAAAGGCAATAAAATCATAAAAGTTTAATTATCTGGGTAGATATTAGTGCAATTTTTACACAGGGTGCAAAACGAATATATATATATATATATATATATATATATATATATATATATATATATAGAGAGAGAGAGAGAGAGAGAGAGAGAGAGAGAGAGAGAGAGAGAGAAACTTGACTAATATAATCATATATAGTTGTCATCCTTCTTTACGGCCTGGAGAAGGTTTATGGCATCACATATAAGTACGGAATAATGAATGACGTGTTTAACCTAGTTCTACCTAACATTATACATACAGAAATTTCAGTTAGGGTCTGTACCACCCTTTCTTAAAGCTATTCTCATGAGATGGGTGTACCTCAAGACATCATATTGTCAGTCCTCCTATCGAACATAATATTTAACAACCTTGTAAAATGTCATGATCCAGGAACTGGTTACTCATATGTGTCAACCATTATTTATCTGCTGCAGATCAAGGAATATTCCTGCTATTCAACCTCACCTACAGGTAAACTTAAATAGACTTCACAAATAGGCAGGAGAAAGGGGGTTAAAAAATGTGAAATCTAAAATTGTTTGCTTGCCCTTCTGCCAATAATGTTGAATTCATGATGACCCCAAAACTCCATCTTTATGGTTGTCTTTTATTAGGATTATTTATTTTTGACCGTAAACTAACTTTCTTTCCACTATTTAGATACCTCAAGGACAAATTTTCAGAAGCCTGGATTGCAAAGATACCAAATGATTCGGTACCGGACGACTGACAACCCGGGACTACTGATCTCCAAAAAAGGATGACTGACCGCCTGCCCCCAAAAAACGATTGACCTCCTGGGACTACTGACCCCTAAGGACGACTGACCTCTTCCACCAAGAACTACTGTCCCTCCAAAAAGGACTGACCTCCTTCATTTTAGTTATAAAGTCTCATTTAATTTAACACTCATATAAAAATTATATTGCGTATCAGAAAACTGTTACGTTAAATTAACTATATTAATTATATTAATATATTAATTATATCTATCTAGTAAAATTAAAATTACTTAAATATTTGAAAGCATTTTAGGTTTATTATTTAACATCAAAAGGTCCAAATAACAGTTTACCACATCTTTTCATTAACTCCTTCGCAGAGGTGTCTCCATTTTCAAATTATGCCCATGTCTGATGGATAAGTCGATCTTAGACGATTGACCTCCTTCAAAATTAATACATATTCAATAGCTATCATCATAAATATTTGATAAAAATATATATGTAATAGTTTCAAGTATTGGTTTTACTCTAATAGTCATTATCAGTAGCTAAATTATACAGAGATTTCATCAAATCGATAGAACGTTCTAAAAATCTGTAATTAAAAAGTAAGTAGAGAACACATCAGAATTCATCAAAAGATACAGCATGCATCTTGGTTTCACTTCATTGGCTTCAGATACTGGCTTTAACGGATAAAGGTCCTTTACCAGCGAATTCCATAACAGCTTCTTTGAGTATGTATTAATTTTGAAGGCGGTCAATCGTCTAAGATGACTGACCTTCTACTGACCCCCAACATTTAGGAGATCAGTCGACTTTTTATATTGGAGGTCAGTAGTCCTGTGTGGTCAGTAGTCTTGTATTCAGTATGATTTAATTTGTCAACCTGTAAACAAGAAAGAGCCACAGGAAGGGTATTCTTAGAGCCTGATATGTGCAAAGTTTGGAATAAAATGTTCAACTTTAAGCAGACAGTGAAAGATATTACTGTCAAATGTATTGCCTTCAACCCTGTAAGACACAGTGTTTATGTGAATTCAGTTAAGAAACTTTATGATGGCGTACCGCTTGCAAAAATCTTAAACTTTTTGCAAGAACGCAGTTTATACAAAATCATTTACCCTATATTTAAATGATTTTTTTTGCATCGTTAGCTTTTATAATACACACCTTTTTACATGATTTAACACGCTTACCTTTTATCTTTATCTTTTTGTACTTCATGTTTACATATATTTCAATGTGTTTGTCTTCCTAAAGTTTCTTTATGCAGTGATCTACATTTTTACATTTTTAGAACTTCGCATTTAATTGGCGCCTTAGATAAATTTATTTTGCTGACGTACAGTTATATTCTAGCACACACACACACACACACACACACACACACGTGCATGCATACATATATACATACATTATCTGATATATAAGTCATGTGTCATATTGGTAATTCTCTATTTGAAATCGCATAATCCAGAAAATTAAATGACACATTTACATTGGGAAGCCACATATTTCCAGAGTCGACTGTTTGTCCTGTTTAAAAAATATTGAATTATATTTCAGAGTACAGGGGTAGATTGTGAAGGAGGAGGAGGAGGAGGAAGGAGTTCTACCACTCGGAAAATAACCACAGGTATACAGAGTCAAGGAATGGTTCTATCTCAGATCTGTATCTCCTATCATTACATGCACATTTCATTAGATGAAGTCCAAAGCCTAATTTTACATCTTAACATTATTACAAAGATAACATTTTTGATGTTAGGATCTGTATACTTTTATCAATAAATTGTCCAGGAATATAAAGTTCCATAAAATTTATCAAGGCATAGTAAACAAAATTGAACACAAAACTGTTTTTACTTGGATAAAACAGCTGCAAAACAGGCTTTATAATATACAACCTTTCACTCCCAAATAAGGCAAACAAGCTTCATTAGTGCCAGGGGCGTACCTAAAGTATTTGTCACGCCGGGCGGATCCTTCTTTTGGTACATCACAAATAATTTTAAAATGCAAACAAAACACACAGAAAATATAGTACATAGTATACTTGAAAGTAGATTTTTAAGCAGTACAGTGTTGTCCTAAGCAAATTGGAAATAAATTTTACTTTGGCGCATTTTTCATTTGGTTTGAAAGCTTGTACTGGTATTTCAGCTCTCTCGATGGCACCCCCTCTTCTGGCTGTCACCCGGGTCGGACAGCCCCCACCCCACCCCACCCCTGGTATCCCACTTAGTACGTCACTGATTAGTGCAGAAGTCCTTTGTGGTGTTTGTAATTATCCAACCGGATACTGGTTCCAATAAATCACAACTAATTTTTATGTATTCAGGTCAAATCTCATATACAAGTAGTGCCCTTTTTGATGCATATTTTTCAAGTTAAAGTTACTAGTTTCCGTAATAATGAAGTTGTCATGACCTTTTGGTGTTATTTGTGTCTAACATTTCACACAAAAATGTACCAAGGAAGGAAGGAAATTGTAATTATTAAAAGACGAGAATAATTAGAAACTTCTTAGCATTGGTCTTTTTTGTAGCTTAAGTAGACAACATGCAATTGCTGCCAGTAATTGGTAGATATGTTATAATATTAAATAAAGGTTACTGTAAGTAATGCATTGACATACATTTGGTCATCATGTAAAAAAATACACATACTTAAAATATCTTCAAATACTTAAATACTTTACGAAAATTAGAGCAGGATGCAATTATTATGCTGACAATATAGTGATGTGGAGATTTCAAATGATTTAGTAAACATGTATTAAAACACTGAATATTCATAAAAATGATCTTAGTATTGATCCATATTAGTGACAAAATGTGTATAATTATGTAAACAGGCTATATTATGGTTAAAAGGGGTCTCTCCATTCCTTCTGCACAAAAGTTACATAATAATCACAAATCCATCTTTACCCGTACATATAGGTCAGTCTTTTTGAAACTTCTCATTAGACTATATTTGAGATGGCAAATTTCTTCCTAATTAGCAAAGCCAGTGCAAAGCAATAGACACTCGTTACTGTTGTTTGACATATACATTCTCAGTTCAGTTTATTATTTCACTGTTGGCTGTGATATAGCCGAATGTATCACACAATTTTCTACATGAAAATAATTTCCGTGGAGAACCTATCTTTATTTTGTTAGTCAGAAGTATATACCATTATGTATCCATGAGTGTACATTTTCATGCCAGAGTTATCATTCAGGCGGTTAGTTGTGACATCTTCACACACCAAGGACTTGATATTATTTATTAGTAGAGACACCTGGGGCCACTGGTAGTTACCAGAGATTAAATACATACTACATACAGCTGGTGGAGATGGGATTTCCTCCGAACAGAGTGAAACAAGCCATGAAGAGGATTGTGGACAAGTGTGGTAAGTTAAAAAAAGCATGCAATCATGTTGACTCTAACATTTTAGATACAGTAAAAAGACATTTTTGTAACCTAATGCAATTTAATTTTATGATCTATTCTTCACATAAGGTACAAGTTCTGCCTGGTAAATTAAGTCCTAAATTCCAGGACTGTATCCTGGTTGTTCGTTGTTGTTGTTGTTGTTGGGTTTAACGCCATTTTTCAGCACACGATAGGCTATACATGGCGGCCAGTATTGATGGTGGAGGAAGAACTCGGGAAAACCCCAGAAAGAACCACTGATCCACGAGAAGCTACTGGCAAGCTTTCTCACATACCCACATTGGCTGAATCCGAGACTCAAACCGGTGCAGACAGAGGTGAGATGGCAGTGATCTGTAACTCAAACCGGTGCAGACAGAGGTGAGATGGCAGTGATCTGTAACGGAGAGCGCTTTAGACCACTCGGCCACTCGCCCCCCCCCCCCCGATTGTTCGTAATGATAAGCTTGGTGAGTTTGTCATTATATTTCGTTCTTGGTATGCTATGGTTTTTACATTATATGCAGTAGTTTTCTTTACTAAATATGTGGCAGTTTCATAATTTTGTGCAGTGTTTTCATCATTATATGCAGTTGTTTCGTCTTTTTATGCATTGTTTTCATTATTTTATTCGGTAGTTTTTTTATGCAGTAGTCTTCACTAAATATGTGGCGGTTCTGTCATTATATGAACTGGTTTCATCACCATATGCAGTTGTTTATTCACTTGATGCTGCACTGTTCTCATTTTATGTCATAGATTCATGATTACATGTGGTCTTTTTATACTGACACACAGAGGCATCAGACCCGGAATGGCCTGCATGGGTATCGAACCCGAAATTCTTGTATCACAAGTCTGATGCTCTCCTGATTGAGCTTCGACAGCTCCCCAAGGTGCACTTGATGCCTTTCTTATGGACACACTGAGGCACCCAACATGGGCTGGCCTGCACGAGTATCAACCCCACAATTCCTATATCATGATTCAGACGATTTCATAGGTGCCACGGAGAACTGAGTACGAAAACCATGATCCATGATGAACAATTTACTTTTTATTTCTCACTTAGAGTTTCTACTTCTTTTCTCTCTCTTTTTCTCTTACTACTTATCATCAACGAACTTTTAAATCAGCATCAGTATATTGCGATATAGTCTGTCTATAAAAAAATGTATAGACTTATACACGTGCATAATGTCTTTGAACAACTCCTACATCGTAAAAGTTTTACATATAAAACTTAATAGTCCTATGGGTTTAAATGACGAAAACACATTCAAAATGTTGATCTCACACCTTTCGGGGAGGTGGGGTAAAGTTCAGCGGGATAGGGCTGATTTCTGCATCAATTTCAAACAACTCCATATTTACATGTCTAACATGTCTAAGATATGCCTTGTGTGATCAGTTACTGAAGTGTTACCACATGTCAGAGTTGAACCTCTGAGTCATGTACCAGAATCTTTTCCAACCAACCATCACTGAATTGGTCCCATCATCATACAATATAAACAGTAGAGATTCCAACACCGTGACTTTTATGCATTTACTGAAAATTAAATAACAAATGTATATATTGAACATACATTGATTCTGAGGCCTGTCCTTACCAGAGACATGGCAACTGGACCATAACTTTGAAACTATTGAGATCCCTACCCTTTACCCATATATTCAGCAACTTATAAGCATATAAAGACAAACTTAAACATCAAAAAATGCCATTAACCCCTGATTTCATCACTACTCACAGGGACTTAGATCCTCGATCAAAACTGGGAAACAATTGAGATCTCCACCCTATTCCGTCATACACGCTTACTGGGCATTAAAAGACACACACACACAAATATATATATATATATATATATATATATATATATATATATATATATATATATATATATATATATATATATGCACGATTGGCTCCGTGTCCTATCCTTACATCCCCACCCCACCACTTTCTTCCCATGGAGTCGTGGCTTGTATTGCAATAGTTAAACATTACAAGTTACAATTTACTTGAGTATTCATCTTTGTGCATTTGAAATACGACAATATTTATAGGCGAATATAATTCAGCATTTCTCAAATTTAAAACAAAAAGAATTACTGGACCAGTCAGACTATGAAGACAATTAACAAACACTAATTAGAAATGTTTATATTCATAAAAGATAGAGCTGTTGCTTCCGGGAATACTCGGGCCGTAGCGGAGTCGGCCCATTAACGTTCTCGGCCCATAACGAACTTAGTCTACCCAAATTGATCCAACAACGTACTCGGCCCATTACATAACCAGCCGTTCTGTCCGCGATTTATATAATGTGGATGTATTGTTCTTTGTTCAACAGTCATTTAATTTTTATTTTTTGTACATTTCTTTCAACAGTCATTTATTTTACAATAGAAGTATAGTAGAAAAAACCATAATCACAGGTTAGTTAAATTATATACTACGTGATCGACATTCTGACACTGCCCTTTTACAGCCGCTGTCAGTTGTTAATTGAGTCGAAGGTAGTAGCACGTGTCTACTCTACTATGGTTATTGTAAACTTGTGCTGACACATGTAATCTGATTACAATCGCACTCCCCATCCGTATACCGTACATTTGCATTTCAAGTATTCTAAGTTTAAAACGTCTCAGTCATTGTGGCCGCTATGTTAATAAATTTAAAGAGATATCTTTCTTCATTAAAAGAAAAAGACATGCACAGAGACAAAGCAAACCTTTCATATTCTTATGTATTTATTTTTTAGCATAACATTGTGTATCTTTGCTGGTCTTTGCCCTGTTTTATTCCTTCTCTCAATACAAAATGTAATTGATATTTATTTATATCAATTTATTATCAGCAATAAATATTCTATGTCATCTTTTCTTGACCCAATTTGTTCCCTGTAAAAAATGCAATGAGATGAAAGTTTTTGGATGACATTTAAGGTGCAGAACATTCAACAATTGTGACTGAATTGATTTGATTAATATATATTAGTATTAATATATAGAACAGCAAGTAGTATTTAATTTAATCTGAGTATATGAGCCTACATGACTAGGTTGATATATACTTTAATTAAGGTTGATATATACTTTAATTAACTCAATGAGTACATAGTTGACAAGAAAAATCTAAACATGGGATATTTGTTGTTCAATAGCAACAAGTGTTACGAAGCCCTATAAGATCAAGAATAAGTTCGTTTTTTGGGGGCAGGCTGACTCCGTAATGGGCCGAGTATGTTACAGGGAAATTTCTTAATTAAATGTGTATGGGCCGAATCGGTAATAGGCCAACATAGGCCGACTCCGTTATGGACTGAAATCTTCAGTTACCAAATTCCTTCTGCTTGTGTTCTGCCAACTTTAGTCCGCTCTCAGTTTTAGCACTATTGTTTGATGTGCCTTAATATAGGTTTGTCACACGGTGTAAATGTATAAGAAGGAAGCCAGTTTAAGTAATGACTCTTTTTTCAGGACGATCAATACCTTTTAGCCACTATGTACTAGATGGATAATAGCTAAATATAAAGAATTTCAGACGAATTTATAAATGTAAGATAATACAATTTAAGCTATTCGTCATTTGTTGAGCATATAATTACGATTGTATTTTGCTTAAAAACTGTATAAAAGTTGTTTTTAAATCTCTGTTTTGCCACAAAGTTTGGTGATGACCTATAATTTATATAAACTGTACGTTTTCCCGTTCGCTATTTTTATTATTGTTGTTTATTTTTTTCTTAAATTAGTTAATATCAACAAACAAGTAACGTATATTTTGTTACCTAATGTATTTAAGAATGTTACTTTATCAAGTAAAACAGAATATATGATAGATAGCTGATTTCTCTGAGGTTAGAGAAATCAATACACCCATCCTTTTCCCTTCACATCCTTGTTTAAAACAGTATCATTTGTAGCCAGATTGGCTTGTTAAATAACAGGGGAGAAAACTTTAGCGAGCCCATCGCTCAGTAAACAAGAGCTAGGAGAGATCATTAGATAATCAATACACTCCCTCTTTCTCATAAAACTTTACGAAATAATGTTTACACTGTTACCTCTTTTCATTTGTAGCACAATCGATTTGTTAAAAAAAACCAGGGATCAAATTTTGGCCCATGTTATAATTGGCAAATAAGATTTGAGAATGATTTTCAAATATTGCAGCACAAATCTAAAACTGACTTAATTTATTTTCAGGAGTCAGTATGTTCCTGAAGCATACCTACTGGTATATCTGATCATAACGAACAAGTTATCAATGTGAAAACCTGATCATAACGAACAAGTTGTCAATGTGAAAACCTGATCATAACGAACAAGTTATCAATGTGAAAACCTGATCATAACGAACAAGTTATCAATGTGAAAACCTGATCATAACAGATGCCTCATATAGCAGTTCATAAATGACACCGGTTCAACAATGAAAAGATACATTTTGAATCTGCTTGATATAAATGCAAATTATTGTAATTGATATCTTTGTATTGTTTATTATTGCACTGAAAACAGTTGTACTTTTTATTCCTGATATCATTCTACAAACGAATACAAACACTATTTTTATCTTTTTTTCTCTCCGTCCATTCAACAAAAAATTCTAGTTAAATAATTCAAAACATATTAAGGAGGATGTATAGACAGTTCTAACTACCACTAAAAATCTTAAATATTCATTTAAAAGAAACATGAGTTTAGATTTTATTGTGGAAACACTGAAGACTTGTATACATTTTTCAATGACACTTAATTTTATTTGAAGAAGATAAGATCATCATTAGAAAATTTCACAGTTAGCTTGTATTCAACTAATCTTTAGGATCAGACTTATGAAACTACCTACTTAAAAAGTAGAACAATATTGCATATGGATTTTTTTGTACCATAGAAGAAGATCTATGAACATTATAAGCAGAGGTGAAACTGGTGATGTAATCGAAAGTAATATGTCAAATTCTGCCTGGAAATAACCAAGTTAGAAAAATGTTTCGTATCAGTGGGGGAGGAACTAAGAGACAGTAGTACTCCAACAGGAGATACATTTATGATGATAAAAATGAGTGTAGATGGCAGAAAGGCACAATAGATACACAAGATTATTTTTATTTGGCAATGAAAAGATTTTGACAGAAACTCTCAAAGTTAGCAAACATTACTCTTAATGTTGCATTCGCAGAATTAACAACAAAATCGATTTTTATAAACATTAACATTTTGAATAATTTGGTTTGGTTTGGTATTGATATTCATCTGTATTTTATATTGTTTACACATTGAAAGATAAGGGAACCCATCTCCTACTTCATTGGAGAATACAGTTAATATCTTCAAACAGTTATTTATGTATTTGTCTATTTTCCAACATTTTAGGTAGGAAATGATTGGATATATGGAATTTTGCAAAGATAGCTGATAACTAAGGTGTCAAATATAATTCTAGACAATGAAAGTGTTTAATGATTTTATGTGAGATATATATATATATATATATATATATATATATATATATATATATATATATATATATGAATCTCAAGACTGTAAATTAAAACTGCTTTTTGTAATGTTCTTGACTTGATTTGCAACGAACCTCTAAGGAGTGCTGGCACAATGTTTCTTTTCTTGTTGAACAAGTCATATTACTAGCTTTAGCACTGGGAGGTCTGTTATTTGCAGATCATTTTTGACTGGAGCTGTAAACAATGTATCTTGCACAGTGAGAGATTAATAACCTACTTAAAAAAGTAAACTATAGCAATTACTGCAACCATTAGTATCATATACATTATTATTTGTCTATTTCATGGCGTTTGTAGTTGTTTTGTGAGGTGGGGAGAAAGGTCTAGATTGCCGTGTATCCGTTAAACATTTGACAATCAGATAGCATTGGCAGACTTGACAATAGGAACATCATTGCTGGAGTAGTGATATCAGGGTATAATTCTTAGGAAGAGACGAGGTCTTTTCAAAAAAATATCATCATCAAAATATTTCTTCTCTATAAAGTTTTCCCCACTTTATCTTGTTTTATATCCTCTACAATTTCTTTTGGAACTTCCCATACTGTCTAGCCTTTGGAATTGCATTGTTTACTACCTTGGTATTGTTAGTACGGTTTGATCCAAGATTAAACTAGTCACCGAGTCTGCATTTCTTTACAAAAGAACACTACTTAAATTTTAACAAAACCCGGAAAGTGGGAATCAGTGACCTAGTTTTCTGCATGACAACAATTTATCCTAAGATATATCTCAGTGTAGCACTGGTGGCAATAACAAAGAAGTATTGGCATTATAGTCTGGACATGATTTTAAAACAATCTTTACCATATCTTGAAAGGTAGGTCACAGCTATCACATGTTGATGCATGATAACTTTCATCACAACATACATCCATGGTATAAATTTTATGTCAGTATGTGATATAGTATAGTAGTTACAGCACAAACAGGGAGGAAGGATATGATATTTTAGAAGATATAAATAAATCTCCCAAAAGTTGGTAAGAGCAATCCAGTTTGTAAACAAGATAACTTGTCTATCCTAAGATGCACCCTGGTGGTCATATACTAAAGGTGTTCAAACCCGAACACGATTCTAAGCAAGTCTCTATAAATCCTGAAAAGTAGGTCACATGGACCCAGTTTTAATGCACAACACATGATGATCCCAAGATGATCCAACAGCTCTAGTTTAAAGTCAATAGGTGAAGTGCTATATGAGTTATAGCACATGAACATGGCGAATGGATAGCTAAAGATGGACAGATTGACAGATACAAACAAGAATAGACCTATTAAGTGAATCCAGTGCACCACAGTTTTTCAAAGAAGACCATAAAATGCATCTCAGAAACATTTACTAACTTTTAAATGTCATTGTGGTTTGTTAGATCATTTATGATTTTTTAAATATTTTTAACTGACATCCCCCTAAACAAAAACAACAGCCTGAAATGCATGGGTTTGTTTACATTTTTGCCATTAGTGGAGTGTCATATCTGTTTTAGTAAATATGGTATTAAAACTAACATGGGTTTTTCCATGTCACATTGTAAGACAGTAAAAATGAAAGTTTCTAACATAATATGGAATACATATATTTCATCAGATTCTTTTTTTGATGATCATTTCACAGGATGAGAATTACTTCTTGGATCTTCTTCAGTTAACATACTATTCCAAATGTAGTGCACGAGTTTTACCTCTGTGGTCCCTGGTTATGAAAGGTACAAAGGTACGGTCACTTATGCCATACTGCTGGTTCCTTCAGGTTTAACAGCTTTCTTCACTGCATTTGCCATATTATGCTGATGGATCGGTGTTCCCAGTGAAACAAAAATAAACATGCATCGTGCATTAAGAGCACTTGTCACATGCAAAACATTGGCAATGACAAATGACAAATTCATTATTATACACAGGTTGCAATAAGCAGCATGAGATAAAATATTAATATCTCACTTTGCATGCATTTTTACAAGGACAATATTATGTTTTTCAAAATAATTTCAATGGCAAAAATATCACAGTTAATACTTCATAGGAATATGAAGTTCAAACTTAAATACATGGATGTTGATATAGTTGGAAAGACATGACACAAATTATGATAAATGCAAACTAATCTGAAGTGATCTGTGAACTCATTGTTTTTCAGTGATGAACCTATAAAACGTTTTATTTCCTGAAAAATGGACAGAACAATGATCATATCGAGGAAAGATGATTGGAAATTAACACAAGTTTGAGAAATTAATATCAATGATTTTAGGAAGATTCAAACGCCAAATTTCTCAGAACTCAGTCCTTAAACTGTGGTACATTTGGTCTGGCATATAAAGTGTTTGGGTAATATTTGCTTCTTTGTTCCCTGAAATTGCTACATTCAAGGAGATAATGAAATTCATCACTCATGCAGTTTTGCATGAAAGCGTTTGCACAATCTTTCATGTCTAGACAAATTTTTCCATCTTCCCTTCTCTCAGGAGAACAATGATTATATGCTCGAAATTTTGGTTTATACGCGCAGTTCACGTGCAGAAATTGAATTCAATATCATGCACTAATTTAAGTCTTAATAACTTTATTGATAAATGCACATGTGGCTGGGTATAAGTGTTACCCCATTTCTACAGATTTCTCAGCGATAACAACGGAAACCTGACGAAACAGGCAGATGTATGTACTTTTTTGACCATAATGGCAGCATTTTTTACAGTCGACATATTGGCCATTAGGGGTAAAATGGCACCTTTTCTCTTATGTCCAAAATGCTTTCAGAGAACAGTACAGATCCAAAATCAACATGGAAATAAACAAATTTTGGAGTTACATTTGGAATTTATAACTTACAAAGTAATGGATGCTATTAGATTCCTTATATCTATTTTTATTGAGACAAAAAATGATTAACTTCATTCGAAGGAAATAAAATATGATTTTTTAATATATTTGCAGTTGCTACAAACACTCATTGCTGAATCCAGCTCTACCTTCCCATTACGTTTACTAAATGCAAAGAAGTTGTGAAATTTGTGTTTATTTGTTGATTAACTTATTTTATGTATATGGATATGATCCTTTGCAATGCTACTATGTAATTTTCTTCATAATGATACTGATTCGTCATCAAATAACTCCACTGTTTAATACTGAAAAAAAAAAATTAAACAACTTATTGAAAATTGCTCAACAGAATTTTACCAAATTTGATAGACGTCAATTTAGATTAAAAATCTTTATAAGTTTTTACAAATGATATAAATTCACCATCAAATATGGCAACCATTATTAAAAATAGAACACCAGAAAATATTCTAATAACCAAGATTTCTTCACCAACCGGATTTATACTTGGCTATTAGGTAACTGTTAGTCAGTTGAGCAATCTCAGGATCACTTGTACCTCTTACTAACTTTCTTACGAGATAGCTTAATTGTGTTGTGAAACGGCTTAAATATTCATTCAAAAACTGCAGAAATTACAACATTGCCTAACGTAAGGTCATGAGGTGTTTGTGATGTTAGAAAAAGCTTGATCTTGATATATTAACCTCAATAATGAAGTATTCATGTGATAAATATAATATTTTAACTGTATAAAAGTTATTGTGTTCGTTTCATATCGCATAGACCAAAAATGGTTTGACTTAGATGAGCTACTTGATGATCTGAAGAAAACCGGTGAAATGAAAACATCAGAAGGTAAATATGATAGAAATTCATCACCACATCTAACTCATACTTAGAGGTTACAAACTTTCAGACTTGAGTCAAAATTAATCATATGTAACTCGGTTACAGTTACATTATTTCTTCATACGTATATTCAAATTAATATTTTTATTATATGAATTTCTTATCTTTGTCGTGTCAGTCACTGTTTATCAGTCATGGCGCATATCTATTGAATTATAGTATGCTGAATAAATGCAGTTAATGATAACCCACTCTTTAGAAATTACACCAAATAACAGTCAACAGGGTACCACAACTTTTTATATTAAATTTACAGCATTAATTGTATTTTCATTAGTCCTTGTAGATGAAATAAATTTAAAAAATTTCATAACCACTCTTTATATAATTATGTCACAGATAAATTTCATTTGCGACTTATTTATTTTGTGTGCAGGCTTTCCGTTTCTTCCTAATACTTCTTGTCCAAATGTATTGTAATATATATATATATATATATATATATATATATATATATATATATATATATATATATATATATATATATTGGATGGCTAAATGTATCCTATTCTATGGGTGGCACATGCAGTGTTAAAACTGACCACATGTTTCTCTTTCAGTTAATATAATATACAAAAGATTTTCTTACATATTGCACGGATTATGTATATTCAATCCCTATTTATGTAGTACACATCCAGATTGAAACTATATGGATGTTTTCACAAGGCATCTGCATATCAATATTTTCAGATCCATCTAATCCAACCTTTATGAATCTGTAATTGTTTTAGATTCTATTCACATTATTCATCTGAAAATAGTTGTACAGCTTAATCACAAGCAAAGGTAAAGAACTCATTTCATTTGGCCTCCAATTCAGAACAAAACACGTAAGTCTGAGTTTATCAGTTATTGTTTACTCTTTCCGAAAGACTGATCTGACTGAAAAAAATATTGACTCAAATATTAGTATAAGCAGATCTAGCTAGGCATAATTTTTAACCTTTGTTATTGATATTTATTCAAGTTATTGTCACCTATTGACCTTTTTGACAATCTTTCATATATGTTAATTACATTTTTAATGACCAAATGGATCAATTGAGATTAACATTTTTTTATTTTTGTCTCTGCCAGGTTTGACTTTTTACAGCCTGTTCTTCATGTAGAATTGGCACAGATAAATCCAGTCCATAATCACGTAATTTCGTAGAAACGACAAAAATACCAAAATCTATTCATTTCAGATCCAATGGAAAAGTTGTAGAGCTACGCTTTTTTTCTTCTGACATTACTGGTAGGCTAGGAGAGACCTACAGGATCTTAAGTTTTCATCCTCCTATCATTTCTGACTATCGGACGCTCGCTAGTAATTAATAACTTTATTTCGGCTGACCTTGGTATGCGGATGATAAGTAAAATGCCTCTTCTTTTGACCCATGACATTAAATCCTTCAGCACGGACATTATTTTAGAATTAACAACTGTCAGAGTATACATCTAATAATGATCTTTTTGTTTAAAATTGCTGACGCATGCGTGGAAAGCATCATCACCCCAAAGCAAGAACGACGCCGCGAAACTTTCTAATGTGGACAACATAGCTGGGAACTGACAAACGCTTGGAACGGAACTGTGGTTATGTTCTGCATTCACGGCAGAATTTTGAGAGAGAGACAGACAGACATATGTCATATGTGAAATTCGAAATAGAGAATGATAAATAAATTTTTAAAACCTCAGAACTGTATTAAGTTGTCAAAATGTGCTAAATAATAATAATAATAATAATAACAATAACAATTTATTATTATTGTTACTAATAACAGTATTTTCGGTGATATTTAATAATATCTAAACGGTATTAGTGAATAGCAGACATATACACATACATACATGCATTATTATATACATACATGTTTGTACTGAACACAACTAGATCATTTGTGGTCTGAACATTAGCAAATATTGTTTACAATGGTATGCATCAATACTAAAGAAAACATACATACAGACATACATACATACATCTCTTAGTACATCTTTTACGAAAAATTTCTCCACCAGCTTTTATGTGAAGATTTGTTTCGTAAACTCTAAGTCAATCCGTTTCTCAAATCCGAGAGAGAGAGAGAGAGAGAGAGAGAGAGAAAGAGAGAGAGACAGAGAGAAGAAAGGAAGTTCAATCCTCTTGAAAGAGGTGTCACTTGATGATGTTGAAAATACAGCTACTTGTTGGGGTAGCTTGGCATGAGAGAGTACACGGGTCGAGCTGTAAAGACAAAAGTCTGTTTGAGCTTCTGGCCAGCAAAACTCTATTGAAATACTCAACATATAAACTTACATTTCAATATCAAACTACAACAAGCTCAATTTTCGGATATAAGAAATACATATAAAACTACGATATTCTTTCACTTACCAACATCATACTTGTATAATAACTGTCGTTTAGAAAGTAATACAGATAATTAAATATCGAATAAATTCACGATAGCAAAAGAATCTAAAATTCAATATTTCAGACTAATACCGTAATTGAAATATATTTGACTGACTTAATTCTAAAATGGCAGCATATTAAACTCTATCACTTAAAGAGTATTTTATTTCTAACTTAACTGTTACTGAGAATGAAGTTGGTAGCAAACGTTGCTTTTACTAGATTCAACAATGTAATTATAAGCAAATATAAGTTCTTCAAACAATTAAATTTCCGATACATTATGTTAAATAATAGTAAAGAAATATTAAAATAATCTAATGTTTAAACATACTGATGTTAGGTTAACATCTTAACACTAAAAATTCTTATAACACTAAAAGGTCTTATACTATAACAAATTGTACATAGATCATAATCTTACCTGTAAAGACAAAAGTCTGTTTGAGCTTCTGGCCAGCAAAACTGGTGTCGGCCCGTGGCTGGGGCTTTTATACCAGTTTCTTAAGACAACGCCAAATATGGCGCGCTCCTAGCTCCTTGCGTTGGCCAGAATCTCAAAATGAGGCTTCGTAGTCTCTTATAGATTATCGTCTAGATCTATGTACGTCATTAGACAGACAATTCTAAAGCGTCAGCGCGATTAGTAATAGCTTATGATTTTTCTAGGTTTCCGCAATGTGGTACTTTACATGTAGTTTTTTTTTTTGTGTGCCGACTTTAGGATACAAGGGAAATGTATGTATAGACGGTTCGTACTTGATCATAAGGGCGCAATCTGTATTAAGTAGTATATAATTGTAATACCGAAATAAGTCAATTCAATCTCAATATATTTTAATAAAAATTTACTTCAATATAATTTATCAACTTACTTTGAATACAATTAAGAGAAAATTTCAATCTTGTCACGTGTACTAAGAAATTCTGTCCTAATGCATCATATCATACATTAGCTCATGAATTTGCCATAATTTTCTTCCTTTTGTCAAACGTTTGGATATTTTTTAAGTGGGATATGTAAATGTCTGTGTTTCTCATGAATTTTATGATAGCTTTTGCTCTGAAATGCTGAAAATCCCTATGACATCTCCCGGAGAGTTCTCTTAAGAGCTCATCGTCATTCGATAATCTGAGAAATGTTTTACAATGCATTTTGTCTAAAACATGACCAACTACAGTCTCATTAGAAGGTTTCCGGGCGTTGTTCTTGTCTTCAGGTGACGATGCTTTCCATGCATGCGTCAGCAATTTCAAAACAAAATTGTTATTAATTGATGTATCCATAGGTCTTCTGTTCTGAGAGGGATTGATACTAAAAAAGTGAACGTTCTGAAGGATATAATGCAATGGGTGAAGAGAAAAGGGATTTTACTTACCATCTGCATACCAAGGTTAGTCGATATAAATTTATTAATTACCCGATAGCCAGAAATAATTGGAGGGTGAAAACTTAGTATGATATACGGCCCGACCGGTTAGTCTCCGCTACCAGTAATATCAGGAAAAAAGCGGAGATTACATGTTGGTCAATACTGACTTGAGATAACAAATCTATAATTCCTCTATCAAGCGGAATTCCTAAAGGTGAATCGAGTTAGTATGTATGAACTTACTTTTGCATCAACCACTGTTCTCAGGTTAAAGAAGGGGTACCAGATACGGCCCGACCCGGTTAGTCTAAGCTACCAGTAATGTCAGAAAAAAAGGCGGAGATTACTTGTTGGTCTATGTGGACTTGAGATGACAAATGTATAATTCTTCTATCGAGCAGACTTTCTAAAGTTGAATCGAGTAAATGGTATGTTAGAACTTACTTTTGCATCTACCACTGCCCTCAGATTCATGAAGGAATGCATCGTAGATAGCAAACACCCCATCTCTCAGTAAATAGAACACGTTTCATGTGAGTATAAATTTCTCCCTGCAGGCCAAATTAGCGCAATTTCGACATTTCCGAGCCCATAACTTAGTTTGGTGGTGCAATGCGGAAAAATCTATGATAGCTTGATGAAAAGAAACTCATCAAAAATCTCAGGAGTAAAACAAGCTATAGGTCATGGTCGTGTGCCTTCAAAAACGGAAATAGCAGAAGGATATCGAGGGTCAGGCGTGGAACGACGTTTTTGGAAGTTACTTACCTTGTCTCTTTTATTGTATGATATACATGGTCCTATGTCAGAAAGGGTAATGGGGATAATCTGACGAAATTTTGTTCGTTAAGGTTGTTGCTTTTTTGTTTTAGAATTATGCTCGCGTAAAGTATCTGTGATTTTAAGGAGTGGAGAAACCACGAGTTACAATATGTAGTTTTTCATACCACAAGATGAAATATATCGGTATCAACGCAGGAAAAGAAAATTTTCTTTTCATTATATACCAGACTTGCTCCAGAAATGAAGTTTAGAAGATTAAACTCACACTTCGACACAACACCAGCTGCACCCCTTTTCGCAAATTCGCATCATTTTCATAACCTGATCATATAAATATATCTGACTTAAGAGAGCGGTAGGATTGGGTTGACATAATCTGTCAGAGCAAATTACATTTTTGTCATTTTGTAAATTATTTGACCCTATCTGAAAACAATGCAAGTCCGATGCAGCAATGCATCGTAAAGAGTTTTTGTCGTTGTGGTCAAGGAAGTAAGGGGAAAGAACTTCAATGAGACCGTAGCCTGGTCAAATGTCATTATCAAAAATTAATTTACGTATCTGAAATGTAAGGCAGTTTTTATTTATTTGTTCGAGCTCACTTGACACTCTTTTTTGTTGTTGCAGGTACAACTTTTGTAGGCACACACAATCAAACGTCGTATGGTATCATGGGAAATCTTATATTTTCACATGTGATATATATATATATATATATATATATATATATATATATATATATATATATATATATATATATATATATATACCATCATCTGTTTCATAATCGATCTGCCTAAAGGACTCACTCACATTATTTCTTCAACTACGAATAAAGCATTCGCACTCGCGCAGAACTCATTAAAATATAAATGCATTAACTCTGGGAGAGATTTGAATAAAATTTGTTAACAATCTTTTGCGTTCCTTTGATTTACACTAAGATTTGTGTTATTAATTATGCAGTATGTGTTATTTACTGTTGAGGTATACATTGAATAAAAACTGCAGTGTATTATTTAACAAAATATTAATTAATTAATAGCACATAACATATAATTTAATGCCAAGATATGAATTATTTCATAAGATGGTACATGTGAATGCAGCGACAGTATAAAATAGTGACACAGCTGACCAGTTGTATTCAAAACATTATGATACTTACATTATTTAATACGATGATATTAAATTTTATATATATATATATATATATATATATATATATATATATATATATATATATATATATATATATCATATTATAACTTTTTGCGGTATTAAACATTATATACTTAGTAATATAATCATAAATACTGATATGTATTGCTTGCCATACATCCCCCATGTGGCAGGAATAAAAAAAATCTCCATGAATCACCTAGTTTTAAATTCTTTCTTTTCAGATGATGCAGAAATTTCCCCCTCCTGCATCAATGAAAAATGTGCCGTATCGTAAAGCAGTACAGATAAACTTTCCTCATGAAACGTATACCTGTGGTGATTGAAAGAAATTTTCGTTTTCAATATATCTTGTAATTTTTGTACATTCCTCTTTCACGATAACGTTAGGGATATAAACCTGCTACCTTCCAAACCTAGCCCTACTAAAAAGACGAAAATTCATTTCTCACTAGCACATACAAACAAAGGTCAATAACACTTGTCCATCAACTGACCTTGGTACCACCCGGTGACGCACGTTTTAAGATTCGTTTCAGTACAACAACATTATACAAGCCACATGTGAATCCAAAGCCAAATTTGTGCTAAATTCGATCCATCCATACAGGATTTTGGATTTATTTGGATTTAGTATTCATTCCTTAACAGGCTGGAAATATTATCCTTTGAAGTTTGCGAATATATTTAATCAGCCCAACGTGTGCAAGCATGACATTCGGGCCTTTAAATTCAAGCACTTTTTTTTTTTTTAACTGATCCAATGGATCTATGCTTTGCAACCATATAGCCAGCCGAAGTCAACGATCATCCAACCAGCTGAGCCAGCCGTTCAGCCATTCTAGCCGTCTCAGTCAGGATATCTTACTGAAAGATCCGTCCATGTTGCCAAGCCTATGTCTTCATCTTTCGAGAATAATGCAGATCTTAATGATCTTAATGATAGATTTCTCCACCCTAACATGCCAACGGCTATATAAAATTACAATCATGGGTATCTTAGTGATAGATCCGTCCGTCTCATCTGGCGTAAGACTACCCAAGAACATCATGACGAAGACTTTACTGGTATATTCATCCTTTCAGCCATGCCCATGGTTAATGGCACCAACAAGTTCGCCTTCTGCACAGGCTGTAACCGTGTCATCCATATTCTCTGCGAACCAGCCGTTTGTACTGGTACGACAAAATCATCCAGTAAAACCAGCTTCTCTTTTATTCACTGCTCACTCGCAGGGCTGTGAATTATAGAGAAACGATGCCACTGCATCACTGTTGGTTTATCCCAAAATATCAGCAGTTCATTAACAGTCTGGTACAAGACATATTCCACTGCCTATCATAATGAACTAGTGGCATTATATATAAAAAAATTAGCAGTGGTTAACATGTCTGCCCCCACCTTTTATAAAGTGGACTAAACTAAATTCTTTCCACATCCAATGGGATTTGGAGTATTAACGCCACATCTTAGATGGTGGATTTGGCCTCCTTGGCAATTTTCTGACCTGGGTGAAAACGTGACCAAACCAGCATCCATTAGTGTCGACAACCGAGGTTGCTCGGGTCATTAGCAGAGCAGCTTACCATTCGATATGGAATGTGTTGAGTTAGCTTGATACGTCGTAATGCGCATTTGCGCTCCACAACACTTTAAAAAAACACATCAAGCCCTGGATTTAGAGAAGGCTCTATTTGGCTTTCTATTGGTATTTGTGGGGCAGATTTGAAGAAGTATGGAGGCAGGCAGCTCCAACTATCCCTCCAACTTGCCACTCCACCCGTATCCTCGTTTTAGAAACCAGCCATCCCAGCCACATTGGTGGACGAAAGATAGGCAAGCCAAGCAAAATGATCTTTTACGTTCCAGTTGTCGTTCAGATCTTATGCCAGCAGACGACAGGTGAACAAGTCTAAGAGGCATCCTTATTGAGTAGGTAATAAACTAAATTTCTCGATCTCCCGAAGTCTCCCGTCTCCCGCAGATCACTTAACGCCCTATCACCCCAAGATAATATACGAGAGGGCGTACATTGCTGAAAAATGTATGGATTATCCAAGTCATTTTGGAGGGGCTTTGGATTTCGTTATCCCACCCCTTCCTCTGCCCTTCTATTGGATTTTCCGATGGATGAAATTCTTCAGCAGGAGATACCGTTGCTTATTGACAAACGGACATAGGAGATTGCATGAAAACCACAGTTACTGGGTTCAATTCATGGCTGTTCCGTGCCAAAAATCGTACGGCATGTTGAACTCGATCATAGACTTCAGTCACCTCAACAAATTCATTCTTCCACAGAGGTTCAAAAGATAGAGACGGCGAGATCTATACGTCTCCCCATCCGAAGGGATACGTATTTTATCAGTCTCAATGTCACAAATGGCTACTTTCATGTCCATATTCACCCGGCTTCGTGAATGTTTACTTGGTTTGTTTACCACAAGTTTGCCAGTCTTTCGATTCTTTCTTAATATCATCTCCTAGGTTTTTACAAATTATGGATTGCATCTTCCCCCTGTTCCGGTAGACTTCCTTTAATAGTAATGTTGGCGTATCGAGAAGATCTCAAACAACAT
This sequence comes from Sinohyriopsis cumingii, assembly GCA_028554795.2. Taxonomy (NCBI): domain Eukaryota; kingdom Metazoa; phylum Mollusca; class Bivalvia; order Unionida; family Unionidae; genus Sinohyriopsis; species Sinohyriopsis cumingii. The sequence continues at coordinate 56,199,863 of CM068824.1, forward strand.
AAAGTAAGTTCTATTCTCCTCAGAGGCAAAAGTGATCCCTTGTCCATTTTGAATCAGCTCCGGTCTTCATCCATCACATGTTTTCTCAATCTGGATATCGTACAGTCGTTTCCAATAGGATAGGGATTTCAGTGAAAGAGTTATTGCAAGTCTTTGGGTTATTCAGTTCGGTAACTGATTTGTTCCCCATGGACTGCATTTATATGTGCCCGTTAATATTGTCGGCTCATGACACGTATTCTTCTGCAAGAAGCCCCAACTGGAAGTGATAGTATATACAAATGGCCAAGTGTTGCCGGCCTTCGAATACTGTCAAAAACAAATGGGACCAGAGGAGCTGTCTCTTCACATCAACCTCTATTTGAAATCTATCATAAATGCATTTCAATTCTAGAAAGACTTATTCTGCGAGATGTCAGACCTGATTATGTCGGACAACTCCGTAGTGGTGATTTACTTCCTCAAACTTCCTCAAACAGGGCAGCAACAACTTGTCCAACCTATGCGTGCTGGTTTGGCAGTTTCTTCGTCAGTGCTGCCAGCTTCACATCAAGATACAAATTAGACACATTCCCAGCAGCCTGAGTTTTCTGGCCTACGTTCTCCCCAGAAAGGATTAGGTTTTTCATATTAGGGATTTGCCACCCCACCCCTAGTCTTATGACCAAATATAATACAGCAAATAGGTGGTCAGAATTGAAAGATAATTCTTATAGCCCCTCTCTGATGGGATACGTATTGGGCCAACGATCTACTGGATCTAGCGATAGACCCACCGATGAATAGTATGGCCTAATCGAACCTTTTCAAGTAACCACGGTCGCAAGTGCTGCACCAAAGTCAGGACCTTCTGATCTTTCACAGCTCATGTTAGGACAACCTTGCAAGAGATGGTATTTAGGCCTTCAATTGTGCCGATAATCTCGTGAGCAAGAAAGCCCTCTACCCTGAATACTTGTGAGTGGAAGGGATGTGTTTTCAGGGACTAGTGTCGAGCCAATAACGTTGTCCCTTTGCGTGCCTTATTCTCACATCTAGCTGACTTTTTTCTATGACTCCACGAAAAGAAAAAGTTGGCTCCAATTACCCTCAGAGGCTCCTGCTCCATGATATCAGACATATATAGACACCATGGCAGAAGAGATGTCGGTCATGATAAGGATCTGTCAGGCCTACTAGCAAATTTTAATTTGAATAGGCCGACATTCCTCACCATGTTTTAATGGGGAATCTGTCCTGGTGCTTATCATGGCTCAGTTCAGAAAACTTTGAGCCATTAATCCGGACCTTGCTGAAGCTGTTATCAACAATCAGCTGTTTCCTGATAGTTTTAGCTTTGACGTGCAGGTTAAAGAGTTAACATCAGGGGTAGTCAGAGTTGTCATACGGTCCCTTTCATCTGCAGACAATTCGAGAGCAGCGGCCATGCAAGATCCTGCCCGTGCCATCAAGTGCTACCGAAGTGCACATAGACAAAATGTGGCATGCGCAAAGGACTCTTTCTCCCTGTGAAGGTGAGAAAGGAGGACATCACTGCCCAAGTCAGAACTTCGTGGCTTAAGTGGTTTATATGCTTTGCACACTCTAACCTATCAAAAGATTAGATTCGCCTCGTGAGAATTTCAGCTCATATGAGCAATCTCTGCAAGTCTGGCATTCGAATGCAACATTTCGACCTGAGACATAGAAACTATAGGCGGGCATGCAGCATGAACCTTCTCAAGTTTTTATCTTTGGCGATTTAGCCTAGCAGAGACAAAACATGAATCTGGTGGGTCCCATGACTGTTGCCAAGGTGATCACCAGAACCAATTAAACCAACACATTCTCTTAACTTCACCAGTGAATTTTGACTGTAAGGTTTCAGTAATCTTCTTATTCTGATAGAGCGGTGACCGTTCATTTGACCATGTTTTCTATTGCCTTATTTAGAAGAGCTCATATAGAGTATCCAATATTTCCTCCCTAGAAGGATACCCGAGGTATAGGTAAGATCCTCAGCGATCCCTCCTCCCTATTCTCCTAATGTTAATTTAATTGGAGAACGTATTTGAAGGAACATGCAAATTGTTAAGAAAATCATGTTTCTCAGAGAATACTTACCCTATCACATGAAACCCTCGAAACCACCCGCCATTTGAGCACCCTCGCTGGTATATCACGCAGTTTAAAACCACGTGACACTTAGTGTGGCAGTTTACTAACCCATTGGTTAGAATGGGATAGAAACGACAAATATTTGTCTTTTTAGAAGGCTGGATTTAGGAGGTAGCAGGCTTATATCCCTCATGTCAAAGTTATCAGAGCATCATTCAATGGAGGCTCTATTTCAATATTTTTTCAAATTCTGTTCGACACCTTTGGAGCAGAAATTATTAAAACATTGTCTATTTTTAGTAATGGCAGACGTTTGATATCATATCAACAGAATGTGTACAAAATGAAAAGGGTTTAATGTCATAATACTTTCTGTTAAAATATGCCAGATTCTGTTCCATGTTGAATGTTCTCTTTTGCTTGAGGACAAGTAATTTCAAGGTATTTCTCTTTAGTAATATATCCATATTTGATTTTAAGGATGCTTTCCGTCAAATTTTGTAAAATAATTGTCAGAGATTTTTTAGCAGAAGCCGTTTTTTTGTAATGGTGGTCAGGTGGATTGGCATACTTTGCAACATGAAAAGATGTGGCAATCAATCTAAATAATTGACAGATAATGAAGGGCATTTCTACTATCATAACATCTAATGGAACTATATTAGGTATATACAATGAATACATAATAAATTATGTACACCAGGATTCATTACTGAAACGTAGTTTTTAAAAAATGATATAAATAAAATAAAATTCTTGAGATCATGAGTCAAAACAACATACTCGGACTATGCTTGTAGTCATGCTGCCAGCTGAGCTATGGCCTTCTGTTAGAAATAGGTTGTTAACTAATTGTAGACAAACTTTGTTGAATGAAGTTTCGCTAAGTACTTTACACCGATTTCAGTATATATCATTTACTTGTTTGTTTATGAAATTCACAACCGGATCAATGAAATAATATTAATGGCATTATACACTTTTGCAAGATATTACATCATATTTGGAAATCAGTTTTTATCTGCGCATGAAATCCAATTATCCCTTTGCTTTTTGAAAATATTGGTATATCACTGAATACATCAGTAGAATAAATCGTAAAAAGAAGGATTTTATTTGAGGAATACTTACTGGAAATTGTACCAAAGTCTGTTGTTTTTTTTTTTGTTTTTTTGTTGTTGTTGTTGTTTCTATTTTTATTTACAAGTCATTCAAGGGTTTCTATTTTTACTGTTGGCAAACGTTTAATGGTGGATTTACAATATTTTTTACAAAGTCAAAATACCTTCATGCCAGATAGCTTTCTATCAAATTTGGGCAAAAGTTCGCGAGCAGTTTGGGGGAATTCATTTGAAAGTTATCTATTTTTAGTAATGGTAGTCATCATTTGCAAAAAAACTGAAGCATTAATGCCAGGGTCTTTTCCTAAAATTTGGTATAATTCTGCTTAGTCTTTTTTGGTGAGAAGTTTTGCAAATGTTTTTTTTTCCTAGTAAACAGCACGCATATCTGATGGCATGTCAGCATTATTTGTCTAACATGCAAAGGTTTCTGTATCGGGATGCTTTCTGACAAATTTGGTTACATTCTGGTGAACATAATTTGAGAAAAAGTCCTTAAAAGCCTAACCTCAATTTTTAGTAATGGAAGCTGCATTTAACAGTGGAACAGCATAATGCTTCGTGTCTAATTTGCTCCAATTCTGTTGAACGGGTTTTGAGATAAAAGCTTGTTATGTTTTTGTTATTATTATTAGTAGTAGTAATATTAGTAAAGGCGGCAGCATTAGTAGAAGTATATAAAGTAACAGTGGCCATTTCATAATGGGTTGGCATCATTTGAACAAACTTGAAAGGTATGCATTTGAGGATGCTTGCTTTCACAATTCAGTTGAATTGTTTTTTCTTGCCTCAGAAGTCGTTCAAAGGTATTTTTGATTTTAATATACATTTCATACATGCCAACCATTATGCTTTTGGCGTAATCTTTACGCTGTTTTTAACTAAATTACACCTTACGTCTAACCGTATATGTATTACGCTTTCTCGGTATATCCCCCTAAAAAAATCAATAAATTGTTTTCTCATTTTTTTAACATCCCATTAATCCCACAGATCATATTCTAGAAAAGACCGCTTCTACATAACTACGACTTAAGAGTACACTTGTCCGTAGACTTGCATGCACTTTCCTAACAGTAGTAATATGTTATATTTATATCAGCTGTCCTATTTCCAAAACTCATGCTGGTTCTACTTTCAAACTTCTGATCTCGGATTCATTGTTGTAATCAATGTTTGTTAGAGAACCAATCTATAGTGCCTTATAGGTCATATCTAATGGCTTTTGTACAAGAGTACAATAGGCCAGCATGTACTTTCCTATCACTATTATTATATTCCCTTTATAGCAGCTGTATGGCTCACAGGAGTTCGTATCGTTGCCTAAAATTTACTTGTCGTACATGTACTATATAATAACTAATAATATTATAGCTATTATATAGTACATGTATGACAGATAAATTGTAAGCAATGATACGAGCCCCTGTGGTATGGCATAGTTCAGTGAAAACAGACTGGTTTTCTAATTTTGAATCTTTGCTCTTAGATTCTTTGTTCTGATTCATATTTGGTACAGAACCAGCATGTATTTATATGGCGCTAATAGTCAAGTCAAAAATGGATTCTAGTCGATACGTGTGAAGGAGCAAAAATGTTTTTCAAATAATTTCACGAAATAATTGCCAGAAAAAGACAAAAAGCAGAATCCTAAAAAAGATTCAAAGATAAATACATGAATGACATAATACAGCGTTCCATTCTAGGGCAGTATCACACCCATTGCAGGCTGTATGGAAAGGATTTTAATATTTGGCGCTAAATTAGTCAATGGATTCTAGTCGATGTGTGTGTTACAAGAAACAGGTCTTCCAGATAATGTCACAGTTGGATCAGAAAAAGACGGAAAAAAGAATCATCCAGAGATTCATAGATGAATACTTGAAAGACATACTACATCTTTCTATTCCAGTGTAGCATCACGCCTATTGCAGGCTGTGTTGAAAGGATTGTAATACTGGTCATGGTGGTAAATCTAATGTGGAAAAACACTTGAAAATCAAAAAACACATCGAAATAGCTCGTTTTACTAACTCCAATGCTAAGGTAACTTCTTTTTTTTACAGCTGAAACCATGTGTAGAGTAGAATAATGTAATGCAGAGGTGTTATCTACCGAGTTCATGATAGAATACGGACTACCCCTAGTGGTAGCAGACACATTGGTCTTTTGTTCAAACGGATGTTTCCTGATTCCAAAAGTGTAGAAAATATGCATGTGCAAGAACAAAAGCATTCGATGTTTACTTCACTTAAAATATCAAAGCCATGAAAATTTGGGCCGTTTGGTTTTGCCACAGATGGGAGTAGTGATTATGACAGAAAACATTATACCCTGTCCGTGTCAGATACTTTGACAACAAAAAGGGCAAACAGTAGAATTCACTGGAGAAAACATTTTTGATTTGCTTGATAATGCTTTTAAGAAACATAAATTGGCAGAACTGCATTGTGTTTTCGGCTGATAACGAATCAGTGATTACTAGAATTCATAAAGGAGTTGCATTCTATATTTTTAAAATGTCTCCATCAGTGGACATAACAGGTTGTCCCTCTCATTTGATGCACCTTACTGTGGGAAAGGCTGCTTATAAATTAGAAGTAGATATTGGTCATTTGCTAAATGACATATACTAATATTTGGAGACAAGCAGTAAAAGGAAACAAGCCCTAAAGTTGTTGCAAGATGGGTTTCACTTTAAAGACTACTAAGTTATAAAAAAAAACGTGTGGATGGTTGTCCCTTGGCAAACGTATTAGCCGTTTACCTGTACTTTGGACAACACTACAAGCTTTCTTCTTTCGAACTTAAAGTGAGTTTGCAGAGATAAACGTGGGAAAAGTGAAGAAGATAGCACTAAAGTTGAGTCTGTTATAACAAGTCAGAAGAGAAAATGAGATGAAAAACTAGGTAGAAATACTAACAATAAAGAGGATTGGTCATCAGAAAGGAAGAAATATAAATCCATGAAATATTTAATTTGAAAACCTTATATCCATCTAGTATGGGGGCCTCCAGGCTCAGTCTTACATTGTGAAAGATAAATGTTGTGACAGAAAACTCCAACCCATCGTTAGTGAATTAAATCAGCCAACTGGATCTGGTTTTCAGATCATACGTTCAGATTAAACGCAGTTAGTAAGTGGCATTCTGGATCTTCTCATCCTTCTAAGGGTAAAACTAGTAAAGTGGATACTAAGATGTCACAGACAAGAAACAGAATTTGTTCACTGTTTGGAAGCATCAATGTGTGAGATGGTTTTCAAAAAACTTACAGTTACAAAGCTGTATTGCGTACATTATGAAGAGTGCCATTCCATTGCTTTTGATGCAGCAAATATTGTCTTACAGAAAGAAGCACCTTGCATTCATATTATGCACAAGATTCTGTCACACCAGTTGTCAGATTTGCTATTAAGGTTTATTAAGCCAGAAATCATTACATCATCTAAACTTTTAACTGATATAGACTTCCACGACAGACCAAACCAGAAAGACAATGAACATCTTGCAATTGGTGCAGAAGCAATTGGTGCAGAAGCAAGAAAATTCATAGAACATAAGTCTACCCTTGCTGTGAAAGTGTTCTATAATAATGTTAGAGATTATTATTACACGTATTATTCTCCTGCCTCCAGAAAGTCACATATGGAGATGAAGTGGTTGCGGAAGTAAATGAAAGTCAAAGAACTTTAAAAGTGTAAAATTCTTTGTCAAGACACATCCATTTCTATTGCCACCTTTGTCTACCTTGAATCATCTGGAAGGAGATTCCCCGACCAATCAAGTTGGCATGCTACCTGACAATGTACTTCATGCACAGAATTGATTGGCAATGACACATTATTTCCTAGCCAAAAGACCCAACCACTGGAAGACATAAATTTCCTCTTTTCTTGTCAGGTTATGAAAGGAATATTGGTTCTATCCCATTCTAATGCTAACTAAACTGTGAGAGATTGTTCAGTATTATAAACAAAAATAAAACTGAATTCAGATCCAGGCTTAGTAACGCAGTACTTAGTGTTCTGCTGGTGTACAAAACATTCATGTCGCAGCTGGTACAAAGTGTTTTGAAATGCAACATGACAGCCTGTTGCCTTCTAAAGCTAAAAGTGCTACGTTTGAAAACTTGAAGCAGTTTATGATGTTAAAAGACCAAAGCGGTAAATGCATCATTCTGTACATACGCTGATTAAATTTTTAGCATGTTATATGTGGATTACTCATTTACTGACGCAGTACTAGTCATGACTATAAACTGCTACGCTGCAGACATAGTAGCAATATGACTGAAAATTTGTTAAAGCTACATTAAAAATTCAAATTACACACACACACACACAAACACACACATGTAGTATTTTTGCTTTTGTTGATCTTGCTGCTGTTATTGAGATATTTGTTGCTGTTATTGTTAGTATAGTTGTTATCATTGTAACTTTTTTGTTGCTTTTATTGTTGTGAATCTAGTAGAGCAAATGTCCTTTATCTATCATCTCTATCAGTGTAAGAATACTTTAATTACTGTAGAATTTAAAATTCTGAGGTTTTTATTTCTATATATAAAATGCATAAATTGTTAGGCAAGATACACAGCTGTAAAAATGGTATATATTTGCAGTTCTTGAGCTCTGATGCACTACATAGTTTGTGTTCTGTCACTATGTAGTTTTATGGTTGCTATTTAAATCCATGTGAAATTCTCAAAAAAAAACCACATGCTATATAATGTAACGACATCTCTTAAACCAGTGGTTCCCATCTTTTTTTGAGCAAAAGGACCCCTTCTTAACGACTAAAAGTTTTGCACTGACCTCACATGCTAATAGCTGTACGTTGAGTCTCCCTGTAATAACCCCATGGACACCTGGGGTCTAAGATCTACAGGATGAGAACCACTGTCTTAAACTACTAACAACAGAGGATGAACCAACCTCATAGGGATCCCAACGTATCTTTAGTGTAAAATTGTCAGTGACAGAAGGTACAAAATACAAAAAACATTAAATGTACATTTTTATCCTAGACTAATGACATGTTAAGCATTCAAAAATGCAAGATGTGAATATTGTGTTAATACACTGCACATTACGTTAAAGTGACATCATAGACACACATAAATCAACAGATAAAAAAATGAGTGCCAATAAGAATTTTCTGATTTTGTAATATTAGTAACAGTATGAAATATGTTTATGTTTTGATAAGGTCGAAAGCTATGGAGTCAAAAATGTTATTTTGCTACAAAAAGGTATATATTTTTAGTTCCATAAACTGTCATTAAAACGGCTTGATCTATTCCATTATGTTCAAGATGGTCTATATTTTATTTCTTAGCTTGACTGTCCCACTTTGTCTCTGAGTTAGACACCTTTTGGGTAAAAGCTAAATTGTGAGTTCCTCTTCTTTCAGTACATGTACATTAATCGTGGCACAGACAGCTATCAAATTCTAGAAAGGAAATGCATACAAAGGAAAGACATGCAAATAGTGTAGCAGGAAAATGTTGTTATCTATTATATAATTTAGAGCATGCAGTCATTCAGCATTGAGCAAATGTACAATTTAGCACTATAAATACAAAGAGGTAAAGATGGATAGACAAATAGACCTATGGTAAAGGATTCTAAAGAATACTCAAGTGACCAATATGTATGACCATATCAAAGTGACCAATATGTATGACCATATCAAATGAAGGATTCCTTCGCTCACTAAACTGAGTGCAGGTTCCGTTATGGGCAGGACATGAGCTAACCAAAAGTATTTCATAGCATATGACCTTCAACAGTTAAGCATATCTACGTTTTGAACAAATTTACTTAAAGAGATATTTGTCAAATGAAAATTAGAAGAATAAAACAAGCATTTTTAGATCTATGTCACCATATTTTAAAATCATTTTCTGATTATGGATGTAAAGGTCTTAATCACCAGAAAATTTGTTTTACTTTAATGTCAGTTCCATTTCTTCATGTTACAATTTTCTTCAGCATAATGCTTGCAATTAAAAATCATGCTTTTTGCCAAAAGCAGAAGATGATTCACAATATCATAAATAAAATGAGAAGGCTTATCACAATATTATAAATAAAATGAGAAGGCTTACTAATATAAACAAACAAAGAAACGTAGTACAGTATATTCAAAACATTAGATACCTCAGCAAACCTTCACTTTCTGTTGATTTAAGATCAATTAGGAAATATGATTCAAACAAATGAAAGCCCCTGGACTCAACCAAAAGCTCCTCAATGCGGTTACCTCCAGTTTTTAAACTTCCTCAAAAGATAAGATGGCTCATACATTTTGACACTACTGAGAAGAGCCCAGGCCTCAGACATTCCCATTTCTTATTCTCCTTAAGGGGTAAAATGAACAGTGTTCTTAATTGTGCTCATGATGTACCTGTTTTATAGTAATTACTCAGAATTAGTCATAATCTTCTTAGCTTCACCAAAATTGTAAACAATTGGCATTTACACACATGACATTGACCCTGTAAGAGGTACCCATAATTAACTGATCATGTTTGATTCACAGTGATTTCTTCTTTCTTTTGGACATTATTCAACTCGTTTCATAAATTATATATTAAGTCAATAATATGTATTACCATGATTGCAGACACTAGATCTCCTGTCAGTCTTTTGGGCAAAGGAAGATTTTCGAAAATTTGTGTAGCATTGAAAAACTTGGTAAATTGTATTTTGAACCCACACCTACCTAGAACTGTCCTTTATTACGTCTCTGTGTATGATTTTGTTTTCATTTTCTTCTCAGATATTTTGACATTTTATATTACAGTGATAGAGTTTCAACGACCTATGGTTGTACAATAAACGCATTGTGTACACTGATTTGTGCTCCTGATCTGGCATACTTTTGTGACCTGCCTTTCTGTTGGAAATTTAAACTACATGTACAGTTTATCATGATGTCATAATACTTGGTAACATAACGGTAAACAGAATTTCAAGATTGTTAGCCATACTACCCATTATTTATTTATTTGGGATAAATAAGGATACTTGAGATAGTGCTGGATGTGCATTATATTCAGTTTAGTATTTGTTGTTTTATGAGGAAATTATCCATAATAACGCAATTTATTACAATTATTTGTAAATGAATGTATTAAGTAGAATCATTTATTAACAATGTTTCCATCATTTGTAGATCATAAGTAGATGCAGAACTAATTCGTGTGACAAGACTGTTTACATTTTGATAAAAAAGAAAGAAAATACTTCATTTAAATGAAAACATTTGAAGAGCAAACATAGATTTGAAAATTTGACTTGAACGTTTCTTAAGACTTCTACAGTTTGCAAAAGCAGTATATTTGGAAATATACATTTATAAGAGTTTTTTTACTGGGATATTTTACAGAAAAATATACAAAAATATACACCAATGATCATGAAGATTTAGAGTTTGAAATCTGAATGGAAATTTGTAAGGCAATGACCTTTTATATTGGAGATATTGCAATGTCATACATTAAATTTGGACTTATAAATTTGTACAGAGAACGACATTTTGGATTTGAGAATTTCAGAGAACAATAAATTTGTTATGAAAATAATGTTCATTCGAGCAATAGTTTTTTTTAAAAATATATTACAGCAATACATGATATGGGAAGGTT